>PVKY010015262.1:0-10249 GCA_004027775.1 Bradypus variegatus | reverse complement strand
AGTGCAGGCCCATATTCCTAACCACTCTCTTGTCTATTGCCTCTCATTTGAGCCTCAGTTTCCCTAGCTGCAGAAAGGAGATAATGCAGCAGCAACCTCATGGCCTGGCACCGTGTTCACTGAGGAATTTCTGGGGCTGTTGGCATGTAGGTGGGTCACGGTAACCCTCTGTTGGCCTCTGACGCCAGGCCCCGGGCACCCTGCCTGCCTTGCCTGGAACCTGCTGTCCCCAGAGGGCAGCCTCTCTGGTCCCTCAGCCTCCTCCAGGGTTACGCGCTAGGGTTACCCCCCAGGGCTGCCTCGGGCCTGGATGATGCTCCTCGGGAATGACGTTTGTCTCTGAACACATGGAGCAGGGCTGCCTGTGGAATGGGACGTGCTGGCACACTAATCTCCCCGCACTGACAGTTACCCCGCACATTCCTGCCGCCTCTGCACTTCTTGGAAATGTTTTTCAAGTGGCAGATGCTGCTTATGTATCCCCTGTGCCAACAGGGCATCAAGAATGCTCGCCACTGTCACTGACGCTGGCCGTCAGGCCCAGAGGCAGCTTCCTTTCTCCTGGGAGATGCCAAGGCTTAGGACAGGGATCCTGGGACAGGGCAGGGGCTGGGTTCCTGATCAGCTGGGGGTTTCCTGCTGAGAGGCTGACACCTGTGGGTACTGAGAGGCCCCACCTTGCCAACATTCTCCCATCTCAGTCCTGATGTGATGGCTCACATTCCCCCATTGGTGTCCTTTAAGGACTTAGTTCCAGAAGGTTCTTATTAGACTGCAAGTCTGTGGTGTCTAAGAAGGGTGAGACTTTATGGAAGGAGGACTCAGCTTCTTTGGGGGTCCTGTCCAGATGGGGCGCACCCTGAGTCCAGCTGAGGGAGGTGCTGCGGCAGGATCCAGGCTCGGCGTCAGATGAAACGTAGGGACCAGTGTCTGAGCCCCTGCTTCCCCTCTAAAATGCAGCCACGATCCATCCTAGAGTGTCATGAAGATTAAATGGGAAATGCACACCAGGTTCTTGGCACAGTGCCTGCCTCAAGGTAAATGACCAAAAACAAAGTCGTCCGAAACCCTGGAGACCCCTGACGAGCCCCAGAGCCTCAGCCATTCCAGGCCCACGGCCCCCATGCTTGCTTTTGCTTGCCCCAAGCCCCCTCACCCCAGACAGGGGGTCTCTCTGCTCCTGCTCATTTCTCTTGTCTCTGACTGCAGCTCAGGCCACACAGACCCAGAAAGACACTGGCTCATCAGTCTCAGCTGATTCGGCTCTCGCCCAAGCTTGCCGATCGCCTTGCCCCCTGCCCCTCTGGCCTCGGATCTGCAGCTCTCCCTCTCCCTCTCTTTTCTTCATCCCTCTTTAGCTGAAGCCTGTAGCCAACCTCGTCTCCCCATCAACAACCCACTCCCTGCCAGGCCCTCAGCATCTCCTAGGGTCTGCAGGTCCCAGCTCTGGGCCCAGGGATGTGCAATACCCACTGGATCTGCTTGAGGCCCCGGGAGCTGTCGGCCACTGGTTTTCTTAGACGGTCAGAGCCAGCAGGGCCCCCCGAGATCTTCAGGGTCAACCTTCCCACTGAGCGGAGGGGCATACTGAGTGCCTGCAAAGTGCCCCGGGGAGTGCCTGGATTCTCTGCCTCTTCTGTTTGAAGGGCAGGGGGTGTAATTCTGCAGGGGAGCCAGGAGGATATCTGAAAGGGACCTGTAAGTCCAGGACAAAAGGCTGGGAACCTCCCAGGGAAGTATGGGGATCGACTGACCCTCCAGGCACTCTGCTCCCCATAGCCAGCTCTCCTGTGGCCTAAGGAAGAATCTCTGCCTTCCTCATGGCAGCCTAGCCTCTGGGGAGATAAAAATATTTCACTCTTTTGACGCGGGTTTTGAGCTATTTTGCTTTTACAACTATTCTCTTTTAAATGTGTTTAGTCCTAAGCTCCTTAAATCCTGTTTAAGTACATGGGGATAAGTCTTCAATGAACACAGAAATAAATGGAGAAACAGGAAGAATTACACATGTCCTCTATTTCCCTTTTCTCTCCTTGAAGGGGCACCGAGCGACCCGCAGCAGCTTGGGGCTGGTCCCGTCAGGCTGGGGATCGAAGTTTGGTCAATGACACAGCACTTGGCATCTGGGGCTGGAGGCCTGTTTGGCTGCTCAGCCTGGACTGGCCCCAGGTCCTGCCTCTGGGGCCACCCCTGGACCTCAGACCCCCTTCCTTGGTGCCTGTCTTGGTCAGATTCTCTACAAGCAAGGCCCAGATGGGGATTTGGGTACTCATGTGCTCTCAGGAGAAGGCGAGGAGGATGCAGGAGAAGGCAGGGACGAGCCCAGCAGGATGTGGGCTAAGCAGGAGGCCAGCTTCAGCCTGATCCTACAGGGGACTCTGGGAGCAGAGAGTACCCCAGAAGTGGTCCCACCTTCAGTAAAGGAGAGAGGACTTTTGTGCATCCTCATCAGTGGATCATTCATTGGCCATGGGCTGCCCTGGGTGCTGCCCTGGGTGGTGGGGCATGAGCAGTGTAACCTCCTGGTGAGGTGGGGCCTGAGAAAGGGGCAGCTGGGAGCTGTCACCAGCCAACACTCACAGCAGCGGAGGGATGAATCCACCGTCCAGATGAAAGGGACTGGGGTAGGCATCAACTTTGCCCACTAGAGTGCAGCATCTCCAGAAAGGGCCTCTGCCTCCCTCTCACCAGCTTTCCACTTACTCCCCATCAAGGTCCTGCTGTGAGCCAAGCCCTGAACTGAAAATACAGCTCTCTCACTGCATTTTCACAACCAAGACCGCAAGGCAGGTCTCTGAGCACTCCTTTGCTGCAGATGCTCAGAGAGGTTGAGCAATTAACCCAAGGTCACACAGCTGCTGGGTGGTTGAATCGGGATTCAGATCTTATTTCCTAAGCCCATGCTGGCATTCTCTTCTGGCTCCTGTGCTTATTAGGCCTGCCAGGCTCCATTTTCAGGGAACTTTCTTGTCTCAGCAGCCCAAGTCCCCAGCATCTTCTAAATAGCTTCCACTTTGGGCAGCTGCCTCCACTTCACTCATCACCCTCACCCCCAGAAGTCATTCATTTCTGGCTTCTGGTTCCCTGCCTGACATCCCACACAGCTTCCCGTATCTGTCCCCTGGTTCTACCTAGCCCTTCTTCTTTAGAGGCCTGAGTTCCGCCAGTAGCTGGACATACCTGGCTTGCCCACAAATTACATTTCATGGGGAGGGATCCGGCTTTTGCCACCACTGTCTTTGCTGACACTTCCATCAACAGAGATCTTCCTCAAGACAACAGACATTTATCCCTGACAGTCAGCAACACCATTGTAATCTGATGCTGGAGGCCTGAATTCTATGTTGTCACCAAATTATGATGCCTCTTCAGTCAGAAAAAAAGAGATGGAGGAGGGAGTCTGGGGAGGGCTTCAGGAATAGTCTGTGCATTGCAGGAAGCCATCTCCCCTGGACCACGGCTAGGCTTCTGCCTGGGGGGCTTGCATTTCCCCTGCTATTCTTTGGGAGGACACATGACTGAAATGGGGGAGGAAATATGAAAATCTCGGGCAGAGTAGAAGCTGCCTCTGGTCCAAAACAAATTGGATACGGGGGCAGAAAAGGGACAATGGCAATTGCAGAGTGAAAGACTGAGTCCCGGACTAGGGTAAGGCCCCACATAGAACAGAAGATGCAGACAGACAGGGGTTCTAATCCAGCCTCTGCTAACTCCCTCTGAGTGAACCTGAGCAAGTCTCTTTACTTCCGACTGTATCTTCACCTGATCAGTAAACACAAGCACATTTCCCTGGAAGGGCAGCTTATGAGGGTTAAATGGCTCACAGTGAAATCCTCTCCCTCCTTCCCCTCCCACCACTTAGTCAATGTCCCCTCCAGCAGTCCCTGGGTGACAGAGGCCTCAGGGCCTCCCTGTCTGGGGAGCTCCAGGGGACACTTCCTGGACCCCAGGGGGAGGCCTGCACGAGAAGGCCCCCAGAGGTCCCCGCTGCGGGGAGCCCTGCCTTCATCCAGAAAAGAAAGATCCATTTGAATGTCAAGCTCCCCCAGCTCCTCCCCACTTCATGTTCCTGGAGGGAGTTTGCAGGCAGAGTAATGTATGGCTCCATTTTTAGATGTTGCCGAATTCCATTTGCTGGAGATCTGTGTTTTATGGCTGTATCAGTGTTTCTAAATTGCACTATATTTTCTTAGCTTGATGGGAATTTACAGCACCCAGATTGGAGTGAAACTGGGTTCTCCCCAAGGCTTGGAAATCACGGGGGTCGACTTCTATGGCTGCTGCTTCCCCCACTGCCTGCGTCAGCTAATTGCTCATAAGAGAAGGAATCCGAACTGAGCATGGGGGCCCAGGAGGCCCGCTCGGTGGGACACCCATCAGGGCTGGGAGGGCTGTGGCTGCTTTCTGCTGGGCTCCGGGCCGCCCAGGACGAGGGGGCTGTGCAGGGGGCCCTGAGGCAGGGATGACTTCCTGGCTGGGGACTGAGGAAGGCCCGAGCAGCAGCCAGGCTTGGCCTGGCAGTTCCCAGTGACAAATAGATGTGAGGTTGACGAGCACAGTCACGGGAGCAGTGCCACACGTGTGAGCCTCCCTCTAGTGGCCTCAGAGCACTTCCATCCTGTGAGAAAAAGAGGACAGGGAATATTAGCCCCATTTTACAGCAGAGCTGGCATCAGAATCCGGGACTGTCGGACTCCACACTAGTGCATACTCATCCCCCCGCCCCCCAGGCTGTGGGTTCTCTTCCCCCTCTCCATTTGCATCCTGGGGACTGGAAGGGGTGCTCTCATTTGCAGAGCTTGAGGGGCAGGTGTTGCACTAAAGACTCTAGGCATCAGCTCATTTTACCCTCCTAGAGGTGGGTGTTACTCAGTCTGCTTTATAGAGGGGGCTCAAGACCTGAAGTCACTTTTGCAAGTTCACAGAGTGACTCACACATGGCAAAGCTGAGATCCAGCCCCAGGAACAGTCAGGTCCAAAGCCTATTCTTCGCCTCTGCGCTGTGCTGCATCTGGTGCCACCGGCCAACCCGACTGCGGCTGATGTAGGCACGGGCTGCCTGCACTGGGGTGGGACTCCTGATGCATTCTGGGAGTCAGATGGGGCTGGGTTTGCGCAGACATCCAGCAGGCTTTGGGTTTGCACCACCAAAAGCAAAGTGCTTGGGCTGCACCTGCATTTGAAAGTCACAGCATCCCAGGATGTACTGCCCAGGACATTGGGCAGGGAGAGGATCCTGGGAGTCCCAAGGAACCAACTGGGAACTGCAGGAAGTTCGGGCCAGTCCCTCTGCTGGGTCCAGGCAGTTTATCTCACTTGGCAGCGATCCTCTGTCTCAAAGCACGTCCCACAATTTGTGCAATAAAGTTAATGGACTTCTCCATCTTAGAGCAGCTGAATTCTCTTGAAGCAGATGCTGAGGGTTATGGATGTTCTAATTAGGAAGCTGCCTTTGGCACTGGGGAAAGGAGGGGAGGCTGGTGAAGCTCCTCACGCCCTGCAAAGACCCACTGCCAAACAGCTCTCTCTGAGCTGGCCGGGGCAGACATGCTGCAGCAGCGGAGGACGGGGAGGGGGTGGTGTTTGTTTCAACTCCTGCCTCCCAGTTTCCTTCTGGCACCAATAGCCCTCCTCGTTTAACTAGAAGTGACCAAGGGGGCCAGGTGGGATGGCCACAGCTTCCAAAGTCCGAGCAGACAAAAACAAGTGAGCAAATAAAACTTACATCCAAGTTAATCAGACACATTTATTGACGGGCATAATTGCTATTGGACTGCCCTGCAATTAGGCATAAATGGTAGGTCGTTCCTGTGAGTGACTGTAATTAGTAATTCTCATTTTTGGCCCAATCAAGTTTGGATAGTTTTTTTGTTCTTCTATAAGCATAAAAGTTCCCCAGTGTCTATAAACAGTGTCGATATTGACTGTTTTCTGATTCACTCATTCAATTACTCATTCACTCATTTACCAAATCTATGAAATGGAGGTCCCAGCCTGGAGGTGGCATTTTGCTGTGTCTATGGTGATTGCGGGGAAGTGTTTCCATATCTCTCAGCCTCGGCTTCCACATCTGTAACAGGGGATGATGTCCCCTGCCTCATAGGGTTATGGTGAGAATTCTGAGAGATGAGGTCCGCAAAGTGCTGAGCACAGGGCCAGGCCTGGAGCTGTTGCTCAGTTAGCTAGCACCCTTATTATTATTATTATTGTTAATGACATCAACTTCTTCTGGAGAAGAAACAGCCTGGCACTGAGAGCTCTTAAGCATTCTGTTGTCGGTCAGGAGGGTGAATCTGAGTGTGGAGGGAGCCTGTCACTTTGACTTCGCAGGGGGTCGGGGCTGGGGGCCAGGGTTCTGCAAGTGGGGCTCAGAGCTGGGGAAATTTGAGGGATGGCGATTCTTGTGATCTCCTCCCTGCCTGTAGGTGAGTGGGGCTGGGAAACTTCTGGCCTCCATATCTTTAATCTCACCCCTACCAGGCCCTTGGGAAGTGTGGTGATGGGCCAGATGTCCCTGGAGAGGAAAAGTGCCTGCACAGATCTGCTGCTGAGAAGGCTCTTATCTAATGCCTGGGTTCATTTCTGCCCCAGAGATGCACTGTCAGAATTTAGAGACTTCTTAGTGTTCCCAGGCTGAATGAAGGGAGAGAAGAGGAAGCTGGCCTCATAGTAAACCTGGGAAGATGGGCTTTGGACCAGAGGGACTAGACAGAAGTTTGCCTCCTTCTTGGAGGAAAAAGTCTCCAGACTCACAGAGGGGAGCAGGTGCTTTGCCAACGCAATGTATGCTGGTGGAGAGGTGCAATGGGGAGGACATTGTCAGAGCCATAGGAAAGAATGGGGGGTGGGGGTGGGGTGCTGGGCAGGAATCCTGGGGGCCAGGGCTCTGAGGAATGGGCAGAGGGCCAGGAGACTGTGAGGGGCTATTGGCTCCCTGTCCTGCCACTTGCTCACTGGACTTGGGCATGATGTTTGCCCTCTCTGAGCCTCAGTTTTCTCATGTGTAAAATAGGGATTTAGCAGATGCTACTGGTGTCCTGTAACTATCCCCTTGCCCTTCCTGCTTCAGAGCAAGCTGTCGGAACTTCCTGCTGCCACCACTTGCATTGCTTTGCCTGAGGTTTTATCCTGGCCCTGGAGCCCATCTTACCATTTTCAGCATGTCAGAAGTAGCCAGGATTGACAGTATCTGGGGACCAGCCCTAAACTAAAGATGAACAGCACTGGGAATATACATATTCCAGCTCCCTCACCCTTCGAATAGGAAACTCTGAGTTGTGTATTCTACGCTGGCTCCGTGAGTTCCCTGGTGGGATTAAGCTTGGGTTGCCCACAGAGGTGGGTGGCTTGATGATGCACCTTTTATAGGCTGCCTTCCTATTCACATCTCATTTCCCTCCTCCCCTACCTTCATCTTTCAAACACACTACTTGCACTCAAGTCGTCATCTCAGAGTCTCTTCTGGGGAATCTCAAACTAAGACAGAGGATAATCCTGTACCTTTATCCTAGCACTATAAGGCCTGACAGAGTATATCCAATATATATTATTTCCCATCTTTTCCCCTACTTAGGACCTGGCAACTCAGGGTTCAAGGGGCTACAGCTATTGGGGAGAGGGCAGGAGAAAGAGGACCGAGCTAGGTTGGGCTGATGCTCGAGCCTTGGAAAATAAAGGACCAGGGCCCTCCTGGGATGGAGGCAGAACCTGGGGGCTTGCCTGGTAGGAAGCCACATGTTCCAGGGTGGGGTGACTGCTCCGGAAGCCCTCTCCGTGGGGCCTCCTCATCCCAGATCCTGTCTGGAGGCCGAGGCAGGCAATAAATCCCCTCGGTGGCGCTGGTCCCAGCATGGGCCGCCCTGCAGAAAGGCTTCATCAGCGACCTCATTTGCATAAGATAATGAAATCGCAGTAAAAATAGTAAAAGAAAAAATGGCCTGGCAACTTTGTTTCCATAATGACAGATGCTTCTTAAACAGTCGGCTTCTGTTTCCCAAAGAAGTGCCATTGAGGCCCCGGGGGAGCTGTGTGTCCTGGCCCAGTCTGCTTCTCCAGAATGGCAACCTGAGACCCTGGGAAAGCTCTGCCCTGCCATCCTCCTGGCCTCGGCTCACTCCAGGTGGACAGGGGTGTGGGAGGAGACCCAAGAGGGGGAAGGGGCTGACAGCAGAGCAGCCAGGGACCCTCACTAAGAGTGAGTCTGACACCTCCGCTCACAAGTGCATTCATGGGAATTCTCTTCTTTCATTCTCACATTGAGTTTCTGGAGGCAGTCAAAATGGGCCTCACCCCTGGCCCCCACGGGGGAGTAAATGAAGGCTTGTGAATGGTCCAAGGTCACCTGCCTAAGCCAGTGGAGAGGCCTTGGAACACGGTGCCTTATTCTGAGTCCCTGCCTCGTTACCCGGATGCCTCCGTGGGTGACAGGAGGCCCTTGTCATGGGATATCTCAGGAGAGAGGGCAGGTCCCGACATAAAGGGGTGGTGGGAACTGTGGCAGGGCCACCTGGCTCAACAGGTCTCCAACCTCGAGGTCCTGAAGTCTGAGCAGGCTGAGAGGACCAAGGTCAAAGGAAAGGTGGACCCCTGACTTCAAGAATACAATTGTTTGGGGTAGGACTCCACCAGATTCAGAGGCCAAAAGGAAACCCAAATAGGATCTGTTCAGAACTGCCTCCAAATCACCAGAGCTCTGCAATGACTGCCTTGGAAGAAGAAATAGAAAGGTCAAGTAAATAAAATAATGGATAAGGGGGTTGTTCCTCCAGCTCAGAGGGAGATCTCTAAGGTAGTCCCACCTTGGCCAGGTGTGTGGAGTTCCTTCCATACCACCCCCTTCCCTCTAGGCATTTGGGATGGGGCCCGGATTTCCTAATCAGATGAAAGAGGGCTTGGAATTCAAATGGGTCTTCACTCATGCCAAACAGCCAGTGGGAGTCATCTGGCCGCTAAGGAGGAGTTCCTCCTGGGAGCACAGAGAAGGATGTCTAATGAAGAATGTTTCCCAGACTCTGTTCCGGGCTCTTGCAAGTGGAGACTGAGGCAGGCAGCTGGAGGAGCACGTTCGGGCGGTGCTGGCCTGTCCCTGGCTGACCCCATGTCTGTCTGGTGGTCCCTCCCCAGGCTCCTCCTCCAGCCTATGCAACCTTTAGCCTAATGTGGGAGGCCGTGGAGGGGACCAGGATCGTGTGTCCTTCCAGATCTTTGCACCTTACACTTGGAGCCAGGCCTTTGAACTTAAGAGCTGAGTGTGTGCCACTTTTGTTTTCTGACTCCTGTGTCTGGGCTTGTCAGGCATATTGGGGAGGTGTCCAGTTATTTGTTAATATGTAGAGAGCATCCCCCCCACACCATGTTAGCGAGTGTTGGCTGAGCTGCAGCGTGTGCTAAGCACGCTCTATCGAACCCCTATGACAACCCTCTGGCGTGGGTCTTAGTTTCCCCATTCTACAGATGTGGAAACTGAAGCTTTCAGAAGTCACAGAAATGTGCTACAACATGGATGAAACTTGGAGCCATCATGTTAAGTGAAATAAGCCAGACAGAAAAGGATAAATATTGTATGGTCTCACTAACATGGAATATCTAGAATATGCAAATTTATACAGACAGAACATGTATTACAGGCTACCAGGTGCAGGGGGGGGAAGGGTTCATGGGGAGTTGATGCTAATAGGTACAGAGTTTCTGTTTGGGGTGATAGAAAAGTTCTGGTGATGGATGTTGGTGAGGGTAGTACAGCATTGCCTAATTAACAGCATGGAATTATTTACTCAAAAGTGCTTAAAATGGGAAATGTTACACTGCAAACTCAGAAAATTAAACTCTAGAGTCCCCCTCCCTCCTCACCTTACTGTGCCCGCAGAGGGCCAGCAGCCCGGGGGCACTTGGGAGCTTCTTGGCAATGCTGAAGCCCAGGCCCTTCTAGACCCGCTCATCTGTAACCTGCATTTTAACAGGATCCCCAGGGGATTTGTGTGCAGGTTACAGTTTCAGACGTGCGGGTTTAGAGCCACCTTGCCGATATGCCCCCTTCCTGGAGAATTTCCAGCCTGCCGCCCCCCTGCTGAATGGGTGGGGGATGATTTGGAATTGGGACGTTTTCACTTGAGGTGGTGGTTGTTGAGCTGGGGGGATTTGAGGAACCAGGACTAGGGTGGTCGTTTGCTGCCATGAATAAGGAAAAGGAGAGAAAGAGAAAGAGTAGGGTGGAACATGAGAGCAAGAGAGAGAATGTGAGACGGGGAGA
>PVKY010015261.1:0-10248 GCA_004027775.1 Bradypus variegatus | reverse complement strand
TCATCTATTGCTCTGTCCTCTGAACACATGAGAGCAAGCTGCACATACCTTTGAACAAACGACATAATTCACATATACCTTTCCCATGGACAAGAACATTATTTTATGCAATCTCATTAAGCACAGCTAAGAAGTTCAAGAAATTCAACATTGATATAAAGCTTACATTCTATATTTCCCTTTTTTTTCCGAGTGTCCCATCTGTGTCCCTTTGAGCCTCCTCTCCTCCATCCTCAGCTCCCATCCAGGATCATCCTTGGCATTTAATTGTCATCTACTTAGACTGTCTTATTTTTTTTTTCAATTGTGGAAAGATATATATAGCCTAAATCTTCCTATTCCACCCCTCCCTAGCATTCCATTAGTGGGATTAATCACATTTAGAATGTTGCAATGCTATCACCTTCCAACCATCCATTTCTGGAAGTTTCCCTTCACCCCAAACAAAATTCCTACTCTCATTTCTTAACTCCCCATTACCCCTCCCCCCACTTCTTGAAACCCCTACTCTGCTTTTCATCTCTTTGGTCATATTCTCTGATACTTTCATTGCGCTTACGATGGGGCTTAAATTTAGCATTTTAAATCTATAACAATCTTGTTTTTGTTTGATACCAACTTAACTTCTATAGGACACATAAACTGTGTTCCTATACTCCTCCATTCCCCCACCTTTATGTAGTTCTTCTCAAAAATTACATATTTTACATTGAGTCCAAAACCACTGATTTATTTACAGTTTATGTATTTTAGATCCTGTAGGAAGTAAATAGTGGAGTTATATATCAACAATACAGTAGTATTGCTATTTATATTTAACATGTGATCTTTACTGGAAATCTTTATTTCATGTGGTTTCAGTCAATTGTTTAGTGTCCCTTCCTTTCAGCCTGCTTAACTCCCTTTAGCATTTCTTATAGGACTGATCTACTGGTGGTGAAGTCCCTCAACTTTTGATTATCCGGGAATGTTTTCATCTCCCCCTCATTTTTATCCTTCAGTTGTTTGTGAATTTTCTAAGTCTTTGATGGTTATTGACTTCTATTTGTATTCTACTGTGGTCAGAGAATGTGCTTTGAGCAAATTCATTTTTTAATTTTCATTTTATTGAGGCTTGTTTTTCTGTCCCCACATACAGTCCATTCTGGAGAAAGATCTGTGATCACTAGCGAAGAACATGTGTCCCAGTGACCTGGGATGTAATATTCTATATATGTCTGTTAAAATTCTCTATATCTCTCTCTCATTTCTTTGTTTCTCTGTCAGTAGGGCTTCCTTTAGTATCTGAAGTAGGGCCAGTCTTTTATTAGCAAACTCTCTCAGCATTTGTTTGTCGGTGAAAAATTTAAGCTCTCCCTCAAATTTAAAGGAGAGTTTTGCTGGATAAAGTATTCTTGATTGGAAATTTTTCTCCCTCTGAATTTTAAATATGTCATGCCACTGCTTTCTCACCTCCGTGTTGGCCGCTGATAAGTCACTACTTAGTCTTATGTTGTTTCCTTTGTATGTGGTGAATTGCTTTTCTCTTGCTGCTTTCAGAACTTGCTCCTTCTCTTCAGTATTTGACAGTCTGATCAGAATATGTCTTGGAGTGGGTTTATTTGGATTTATTCTATTTGGAGTTCACTGGGCATTTATGCTTTGTGTATTTATATTGTGTAGAAGGTTTGGGAAATTTTCCCCAGCAATTTCTTTGAACATTCTTTCTAGACCTTTACCCTTCTCTTCCCCTTCTGGGACACCAATTAGTCTTAAATTTGGTTGTTTTATTTTATCTATCATATCCCTGAGATCCATTTTGATTTTTTCAATTTTTTCCCCATTTCTTTAGTTCTTTCTTTTTCTTTTCTGTGCTCCTCGAGGAAGCTGAGTTGTTGTTCAACTACCTCTAATCTTGTATTATGAGTATCCAAAGTCTTTTTAATTTGGCTTACAGTTTCTTTAATTTCCATAAGATCTTCTATTTTTTATTTGCTCTTGCAATATCTTCTTTATGCTCTTCTAGGGTCTTCTTTATGTCTTTTATATTCTGTGCCATGTTCTTCTTCATGTCCTTTATATCCCATGCCATGCTCTCATTGCCTGTCTGTAGTTCTTTGATTAAGTCTGCCGAGTACTTTGTGTCTTATGATCTTTTGATTTGAGTGTTTGGGTTCAGGTTCTCCATGTCATCTGGTTTTATCATATGCTTTAATATTTTCTGTTGTTTTTGGCTCTTTGTCAGAATTGCAGCTCGGTGACATACGCTTTTTCTAACTAACCAGCAGATGGAGTCTGTGAGTCACTTATTCCCCTCAAGTCAGTTCTCCCCAACTTTGTGGTGTGTGGGGATCTGATTCCTGTGGGGCCCAATTGGTGTACTTAATTTGGGTGTGTTGTTGGTGCTGTCTGCCCTGAATGAGGGGTGTGTGTCTGAGCAGTTAGGGAGGAAGGACATTTTTGATAATCAGACCTCTCAGGTGTTCCCAGAGATTTAAGGCTGTTCTCTGCCGCTGACCCAAAAGTCCTTGGTATTGGCGTAAGTTCCCTGGGATTTCTGAGTGGCTCCCCCTTCCCTGCTGTGCTCTTCCAGGACCTCTGCTGAGGGAGGGAGAGACGTGCCATGTCACAAGTGCACACTGGCCTCCAGGGAAGCCCTGGGATGCCAGGCTGTACAGGGGCATGCCCAGCCCACTTCAAAGATGGTTGAATGGGACGTGTTAACTTCCCCCTTTCTGCACAGCTCCACCCTCCCAGGTCCGGGACAATCAGCCGTGGGTGTATTCAAAGCCACTGTCCACGGCCAATATTGTGGTGTGTGAGTGGTGCTGTGGGAAAGACTCCCTGTCAGGCTGGGTCTCTTGGCTCGGCTCTGGGCTGTGTGTTCGGCCCCAGGCAGGAGTAGCCCCACCCGCTGGGGAGACAGCTGCAAGTCCTGCATTTTTTTTCTCCTTTTGACTCCCCTTTGCTCCCCTGGACCCGAGACAATCAGCAGTGGGTGTGGGAAGGGGTATCCTCCATGCCAGACACCGAGGCATTAGTCCAGACTGCTCCCGTGTTATCTGTAGCTGCTTGCGGGCTTCTTTTGTTTTTTTTAAAGAACTAGTCTGTCTCCAAATGCCAACCCACCATTTCCCCACACCGCAGCATGGCTGAGGGACTCAGCTGACTCACTCACTCATTTCAGAATGCAGACTCCTGGTTTCATCAAATGCACATTCCCTGTTGCTTTAGCAGACCTTGTCCAGCTGGTGCTACTCTGGAAGTGGTGTTCTGGGTCACTTTCTTGTTTTTATCTAGTGTTTTTCATGGAGGTGTATTTTTGCTCTGTATCACCTAGCCGCCATCTTAGGTTCTCCTGCATTGGCTTTTATAAAAGGGGGTTTATTTGGTTACACAGTTACAGTCTTAAGGCTATAAAGTGTCCAAGGTAACACATCAACAATCGGGTACCTTCACTGGAGGATGGCCAATGGTGTCCGGAAAACCTCTGTTAGCTGGGAAGGCACGTGGCTGGTGTCTGCTCCAGAGTTCTGGGTTCAAAACGGCTTTCTTCCAGGACGTTCCTCTCCAGGCTTCAGCTTCTCTCCAAAATGTCACTCTCAGTTGCTTTTGGGGCGTTTGTCCTCTCTTAGCTTCTCTGGAGCAAGAGTCGGCTTTCAAAGGCCATCTCCAAAATGTCTCTGTAAGCTGAAGCTCCTCTCAGTTCCAGTGCCTTCTTCAGTGTCCCTCTTGGCTGTAGCTCCTCTTCAAGAAGTCACTCTCAGCTGCAGCTGCACTCTCCAACGCATTCGATGAGGCCCACACCCTAATACAATGACATGAAAGTAGATGCACCTTTCCTGCAGATTTTTTGTACTATCATTTCTTGTTTTTTTACAGCCACTTTCCCTACCTGAACTTTGGTTTTAGAAAAATCCTATTCCTTCTCTCCACCGTTCCTCTCCTTGCTCCAACTGGGAAAGCACATCTGATTTGCTGACTTGAAACCCCACTGAAACCAGGTGATTGATGATCTCTGCCATTACATCTCTGAACAGCATTCTCTGTGATGTGTCCAGGAGAGCCCATTCTTCTTGGGAGAAGTCTATAGCTACATCTTTAAAGGCCACTGATTCTAGTGGCTGCATTTCCAACAGCTGGGATGACAACTGTCTTCCTCTGAATTTCCATCACAACCAGAAAAGCAGTAGTCCAGCCAATGTGTTAAGTCTTTGACTTGTCCCGGGGCTACAGGCGCCTCCCGGGGTGGGTTCTGGGGATGTTTTGGGGGTCTGAGGCCTCAGAGTGGGGAGCCCGAGGCCACGGGTGCAGAGGGCGGGAAGCTTCTGTTTCTCTGGTTTTAGTGCACCCTCTCCCGGCTCTCGGGCTGACTCCCGGGATGGTGCTCAGATTCCTCAGAGCCAGTGAAGGAGCCCCCGGGAAGCGCACTCCTCAGCGGATCCAACACTGAAGGTCCGGACAGGAATCAACCCGAGGAGGGGCAGGGTGGTCTCTTCTCCCCTCCCAGACTCCCCGGTCCACATCCACCCTGGACCCCGGCTTTCCTCCCCACCCCTCCCATCAGGACAAGCCCCGGATAAAGCTCCTGACGCGTCACAATGGGCGCCTGTGACCTCCCACGGGACTCGCGCAGAAGCCCCCCCCTGCTCTGCGCCCTCCCCTCCCCCATCCCAAAGACACCCCTCCCTGTTCAGGCGGGAGACGTCAGCAGTTTGTTGCTGCATTTATTGGGCTCCAAGGAGGGTACCCTGTCCGTGTTCTCACCACTGGCTGGAAGAGGCGCTGGCCCAAGCCAGTGATCTCAGCCCAGGAGGGCAGAGAGCTGCAGGGGTCGCACAAACCCAGCCCTGATGCCTTTCTTAGTTGTGTGAACTTGAGCATTTTGTTCAACCCCTTGAGCCTTACTTTTATCCCTCAAAAGTAAATTGTTAGAAATAAAAGTATTCCTAAAAGTTAAATAAAAAGTATGAAGTGCTTTGCATAGAGCCCAAATATGCACCTGGTTTATTTTTATTTGGTGATTATAAAGCAGTATCTTTACCTTAATATCTTGTTTTAAAATTTTCAGGTGATTTCTCTGAGAGAAATCTTACAATGTTATAAAAATCAGAAAGAGACTCCAAGAGACAAATGGACATGATAAAAACAAAAAGAAGTTTCTCTTTAAGCAATGCTATGTTCTCTACCTTGCTGAAACTAATGGATAAGAAACAATTCCCTCTGCACATTCATTACACATTGAAAATAAAAGCTAAACAAAAACAGCAAAAATAGATCACAATTCACTTCAAGTTATTATACTGGAAAGAATATTGATAACCCTGGCTCACAACATCAACATTTTTATCAGTAAATCATCTTACTTTTTACTTTAGTTAGAATTCCTCCTGCAATATTAACAAACTGGTGTTTATTTTTCTCTTTCCTATACTTCTTGATGGAATCAAACCTTCAAGCTCCAGTGCAGACAGCTGAAATTTCATTATTTTTATATCTCATCAAATTATTTACTTTGCCAGGCATTTACCACTCACCTTTCTTCTGGAATTTCAACTCAAAATTATTTTAAAGAACAAATATGTTGCCCTTGTTGATGAGGAAAGAATGTTAGCAGGGAAACAGAGGGAGAAAACATGTAAAACTCATTAGAAGAGGAGCATTTGCTTTGGTAATGCCATTTGGATGTGATAGATATGATGGGGGGGGGGTGGAACTAATGGAATTTACCAGCATGCAAATCCAACTTACAGGAAGAGTAGTAGTCATTTCCCCAAGGATTCCTAACTCTTCTGCTGAATTATGGCCCAGATTTGTCTTGCCTGTCAGAAAAGACACCTGCGAAGATCTCAAGGACTCACATTAGTTTCAAGGTGATACACATTTTTGAGGCTGAGGAATGCCTTCTGTGTTCCTATAGTCATCTTCAGTGTTTCACCCTGAAGTGAATCAAGGATTATGTACCCAGATTTGATGCCAGGCATCAGTTAGGCATGTAAGTCCACCTGTTTCCTTCCTCCCTCTGCCCTTTTCATTCCTGACCACCACCACCATGATGCCCAAAAGATGCCTCAGAAAAGTCTACCTCTTATGGTAGAGGTTACATGGAAGATTTTGAAATCATTAGAGTGGTGTTGCATAATGTTTAATTTTTAATAGGTTATGAAAATCATTGCATTATGTTAAATGTGATGAAGCAAACTTGTGACACAAGATTATAGTAATTATAGGTTTTACACTCATTAAATTATAACATACTGTCTGTTTCCAAGCAACTTCTCCTTACGAGGTAACTGAAGGTAGTTTGAGGTCCTCAAAGAGGATGACGGCTATAGCGTCAACAACATGGTATCAGCTGTATCAACTGCAAGAATGAAGACCATGCTCAGCAACCAGACTGTCAACATTCCAGACAGTGTCAACATCATGTGGAAGGGGTGCACAACTATTGTGAAGGGCCCCTGAGGAAACTCACGGAGGGACTTCAATCAAAGGAATGTAGAACTCAGTCTGCTTGGCAAGAAAAAGAAGGGGCTTCGAGCTGACAAATGGTGGGGAAATAGGAAGGAGCTGGCTACAGTTCACACTATCTGTAGTCATGTACAGAACATGATCAAGGGTGTTACACTGGGCTTCCGTTACAAGATGAGTCTGTGTATGCTCACTTCCCCATCAACGCTGTTATTCAGGAGAGTGGGTCTCTGGTTGAAATCTGAAATTTCTTGGGTGAGAAATTCATCGGCAGGGTTTGGATAAGGCCAGGTGTTGCCTGTTCAGTTTCTCAAGCCCAGAAAGAAGTTAATTCTTGAAAGAAATGACATTGAACTTGTATCAAATTCAGCTGCTTTGATTCAGTAAGCCACAACAGTTAAAAACAAGTATATAAGAAAAATTTTGGATGGTATCTATTTCTCTTTTGAAAAAGGAGTTCAGCAGGCTGATGAATAAGAGTGAAGAGTTGTGCAGCAATGGAAACAAGATGCCAGACCTATTTGTGATTTTAAAGATGCAATAAAATTCATCTACTAATTTGAAGAAAAACAAACAAAAAAAGAACATGGTCTCTAGGCTCAGAGACCTGGGACAAATCTGTTCTCCACTTAGCAACCTTGTCAAAGTAACCTATGTGCTGCTCAGTTAGCAGCTCTGTAAAATGTCAGTACTGACATTTATCACATGGGAATAAATAAGACATGTATAAACCATCTTTTCTTTGAGAAAATGGCAAAATCCACAGAACTGTCCTCCTAGTTTTATCTGTGATTTCTAGAGCAGCAACAGCTAAAACATTGCTAGTTATTTGACCATATAAACAGTAACTGCAGGCTGTACTCTTTTCAACTGGGGAAAAGGGTTTATGGGTAACAGGAGGACTTATACACATTTTTGAACTGTGCATCATTCAAATATCCCACAGAAATAGCAACACAGGAATAAAAAGAGAATGAACCATCAGTCAAAGAGCACAGGATAGGAGATAATAGCAAATGAAAGCCATCAGTAAACTTGTAGGGGTTGGGAAGCAGATGTTTTAGAGGTGAAAGGCTTAGTGGCACCAAGAAAGCACAAATCAGCCAGCAGAAGGCAATGCTGTACAGAAACAAGCTAATTTACAGGTGAGAATCCTGAAGGCTAAGGAATTACAGGCTCTAGAAAACTCAGGCTTTGGGTATAAAGGGTAGGCTGAAAACTGAGAGATTTGTTGTATATTTCCATAAGAAGCCCTTAGACCCACCAGGAATCCTTCCCCTGCGTTAATAAACTACTTCAACGAGGGCAGGATGGTTGGTCTCTTCTTAACCAGAACTAGAGGGGATAAGAGTGCAGTGAAGAATACAGTCTTAAACATATAATTGAAAATAGGAATTACATTAAAGTTTATATACTTTAGGCTCCTTTTACTCTTTCACTTTCCAAGGATATTGAAAGATTCTTCTCAGAAAAAATTGAATGGCCCGAGGAGAATATCTACAGAGACTGCTTTTTGTTAGAACCCCAGAGAAACATCTCAGTCCTTGCCCAGTCTCCTCTGGTTAATCCATCAGGTGTTCGCTCTGCCCTCCAGAGCAGAGAGTTTATAACCAGATTTTTAGTGTCTAAAGGAAAAAAAAAAAGAGCTCTAAGGAATCAGAGCCAATTCATGTAAAATAAATCATCAAAGAAATAAAAGCCGCCGGAAGCAAAAACTGCACCCTTAAAGCAATCACTACATGATCTTATTTATGAGGAAGAGAGAAAAAGAAAGAGCCCTTGATTATCACCCCTATTATTCCTGCAAATCTGGAAAAAATCAGGTTGAGGAGCTCTTTCAGGAAGAACAGGCCAATATAGAAAACATGGAGGCAGAGAGACAGGAAAATTAGAGAATCTTCCCAGGAGGACTCAGCATCCTGATAATAGGAGTTCTAGAAAGAGAAAGCAGATATTTTTGTTTGGGGGAGGACCCCATGCTTCATGTAGGCCTTCTATGCCCATCATCACCGAAGAGTAGGTCCCTAACTCTCACAGGGTAATAAGTGACTTCTTGAAAAGTTTCACCTCCATCACCAAGCTTCAAGGAAACAACTATGCCCTGTTGCTGGCTCATTGTTCTCCCAACAGGCACTAAGAGTGAACCCAAACCTATGGGAGAGGGCTTTGTACTTGCATAATCAGGTGTCAACAGATTTCACACAGTGGGAATAAGATCCAGCTCCCATAGGTCGCATTATGTCCATCAACAGGACTGAACAAGGGCTCCAGGCACCTACGCTCACCTTTGTCTCGACAGTCAGAGACTCATCCCCACCATCCACCTTGCATCCTCAAGGACTAAAAAATGTCATTATGCTCTTTTTCCTTTTTATGTTCCTCACCATTAAGTCATCCCTTATCTTTTCTATTCACTCCACAAAGTTCTGCTAACCCGGAGTCTCCTCCCTTTATAGTCCCTTTCCAAATTCTGAAGCCTTTCCACTGGGCCCTCTGGTTATTACAGGCCCTCTCTTGCAAAATCTCTTATTTGCTCTTCCCTGAAGGCTAGATGCTATGTGTTTTCCCTATATGATTCATTCACCTTCTTGCCTTAACAGAAATATGGATCTCTTCTGATGACTGTTTTCCTTGCAGCCCTCACCACTTCTCTGCCCTCTGAACTTCTAATACCTTCTTCCAATCCTCACTTTCAGAGGATGCTTTTTCTCGTACCATCCTGAGAAAGTTGCAACAGAAGAGAATTTCTGCAGATTATCTTTTCCACATCCATCTACATCCTGGCATCTGTACCTACATATTCTACCTTCCTGCCTAATTTATTCAAACAGGGGTTAGCAAAATAAGGCATGAAGACCAAATTTGACTTGCCAACTGTTTTTGTTATTTATTTATTTTTTTACAGCCTGTAAGCTAAGAATGGTTTTTGCATTTTTAAGTGGTGGAGAAAAAATAAAAATAAAAAAAAAGAAAAAAGTAATATTTTATGTATGTGAAATTATATGCAATTCAAATTTCAGTCCATAATAAAGTTTCTTGTAACATAGCCACACTCATTCACCAATATATTGTTTATGCTACAGCAGCAGAGTTGAGTATTTGTAATAGAGACTAGTTGACTTGCAAAGCCTAAAAAAGTTATGATCTGGTCCCTTACAGAAAGTTTTCCAACCTCTGTATTTGATTTGTCATATTTCATAAATTCTAGCATGTACATTTTGTACATTTCGACATCTTTGAAACCAGCTCAGTCTTAACATCAGTGATGCATCCTATATTGAACTGTTATTTATTTCTTAATTATTGATGAACTAATTATATCTCTTAAATTGACAGTCTTAGATTCAATGAAATTAGTTATATGCTGATGATCCTAGATTCAAATTTCAAGTCCTGAATTTTCTTTTGAACTCCAAAGAAATCAACTTTCTACCTGAGATTTCTTCTTGAATGTCTAATAACAATTTCAAATTTAGCATATCCAAAGTTGATCCCTTGATCGCTCTCAACTCCTGCCAAATCTGTCTCTCCTGCTGCCTTCCCTCTCTCAATTTGATTGAAACTCTTGTGTTTAGTTTTATTTTGCTGCAATGAAAAATTATCCCAAACTTGGCAGCTTAAAACAACCCTGACTTATTATCTCACAATTTTCATGGCTCATACGCCCAGGTACAGCATGACTCAGCTGGGTTCCCTGCTCAGGATCTCAGAGACGAAAGTCAAGGTGACAATCAGTTGAGCTCTTTTTGGGATGCTCTTGGAGGAATCCTTCTTCCAGGTCCATTCAAGTTTGGGGCA
>PVKY010015260.1:0-10250 GCA_004027775.1 Bradypus variegatus | reverse complement strand
TATTCTGATTCTTTCTGATGTAAGGAAAATGTTCAGAAATAGATTGTAGTGATGAACACATAACTATATGATCATACTGTGAACACTTGATTGTATACCATGGATGATTGTATGGTATGTGAATATATTTCAATAAAACTGAATTAAAAAAAAAACAACTGATGTTTTCCATACCTTGGGAAATGGTTTTAGGAATTGTTTGCTGACTTGCCCTGACAGCTCACGGTGCTCTCCCAGACCTTTTTGTTGCATATATTAGCTGCATTCTGATTTGATCCTGTTTTAAAATGCTATTGGATAGGAAACACATGGTTATTCTATACAGCTCTAGACACTGAGATGACTCAAAGTGAATAAGTTTTTAGATGCTTTTTCTCATGTTGAGAAAATTCCCTTCTTTTCCTAGTTATTTGAGATATTTTAAAGTAAATTGGTATTGAATTTTGTCAAATGCTTTTTCTGTATCTGTTGTGATGACTGGATGATTTTTGTACTTTTAGTCTGCTAATGATTTTTGGATTTTAAGCTAACCTTGCATTCCTGAGATAAATTCTACCCAGTCAAGATATAAAATCCTTTTTATATGTTGCTGGATATTTTTATATGTTGCCCAATTTAGTTTACTAATATTTTCTTGAGGACTTTTGTGTCTATATTTATGAGGGATGTTGGTCTATACTTCTCTTCAGATGTTTTTGTGTGGCTTTACTATCAGGGTAACCCTGGCCTCGCAATAAATTGGCAAGCTCCTCACGCCGCCATGCTGGAAGTACCTGTCATTGCTGAGTTATTGAGAATTCTCTTTGTGTTCTGACTACAGTGTGATTTGAAAATAATTTCCCCCAGTCTAAGGCTTACTTTCCATTCCCTTAGTGGTGTCTTTCAAAAACCAAAAGTTTTTAAAAATTTCATGGAGTCGTTTTTCAGGTTTTTCCTTTTATAGATCATGTTTCTGTTGTGTATCTAAGAACTCTTTGTCTAACCCAAGATCACAAAGATTTGCTCTTAAGTTTCTTCCAAAGTTTGATACTTTTACCTTTAAAATTTTGGTCTATGATCCATAAATTTTGGAATCAGCTTGATAATGACTGTAAAAAAATCCTGCTGGGATTTTTATTTGGATTATGTTGAATTTATAGACCAATTTTGGAAGCATTGACATCTTAACAACAATTAGTCTGTCTTCCAATCCATGAACACAGTATTTAGGGTTTCTTTGATTTCTTTCATAAGGGTTTTGTTGTTTTCAGCATATACAGATACATTCCTAAAGATTTTTGGAGTTTTTTGCATGCTATTATAAGTTGTAAATATTATAGATGAGTTTGTTCAAGTTCTTTAAAGTATTTATCAGTGTTGAAAACAAAAATTATAACACTTCCTGAAATGTCTGTAATGTGTCTAAGATAGATATACAGCTAGAACCTAATTTTTATAGTAGTTTTAGAGGTAGTACTTTACCACTTTGATAATTGTCTAATACATTATGTCGACATACATTGAGTACACCCCTAGAAAGTGCTAGAATTTTGTCCTTCAACAATGATAAATATTTTATAGAACTTGAACAAACTTGTCTGTTATATTTACCAGGTATTTACCATTTCTGTGATTGGTCCTTCATTCCCAAATTTCCCTTTAGAAACATTTTCCTTCAGGCTTGAACATTTCTTTCAGAGCAGATCTTCTGATCAGACCTCACCATTTTTATCCATCTGAGAATGTCTTTAAGTCGCCTTCATTCCTGGAGGATAGATTTGCTGACAGGGAGTTTGGGTGGACAGTCGGGAAGTTGTTCCCCTGCCTTCTGCTCTGTGTGGCTCCTGGTGGGAAGTCAGCCGTGGCTGAGGTCAGTGCTCCACACGTGGAATGTGTCACATTTCTCTGGCTGCTGTCAATGGGTTTCTCACTTGTGGTTCAGCAATTAGATTATGATGTTTCCAGGCCTGTTTTTTTGTTTTGTTTTGTTGTTTTTAAAATTTATCCATCTTGGGGTTTGCTCAGTTTCTTGAATCTAAACAACTGTCTTTCACTATGTTTGGGAGATTTCTAGTAATTCTTTGCTTAAATTTTTTTTTCTTCATAAATCCCTCTTTTCTCCTTCAGGTACTAAAATGACACAATTTGATATAGTTCTTTTTATATTATCCCACAGGTCTGTAAAGGCTATGTTCATCTTTTTCAACATTTTTCCTCTATTTCCTTGAGATTGGATAATTTCTGTTGATCTCTCTTCAAGATCATTGGCTCCTTTTTCTGTCACCTCTTTTCTGCTGTTGAGCTGCTTGTGTGAATAGCTGGTGTCTTTTTAAAGGGGACCATGTGATTCTAATGTACAGAATGCTTGAGAGCCAGTGGCTTAGCATCTCCAGGTGTCCGTGTCCTCATCTAAAACTCTAAGGACGATGATGCCTTCTTTACCCCTTCCCAGGGCTGCTGTCAGAGCCCAGACATCACCTGTGTGACAGAAGGACTGTGCCTGCTCAGCAGTTTGCACCGTAGCACCGTTCCTCAAGTGGAGGAAGGGAGTCAAGACGAACTAACACCCAGAAGCACCATTACCAGGCAGAGCAGAGAGTCTTTGTGCAAAGGACTGCCAAAAATCACCAGAATATTGTAATAGAAGGTCTCATGATGTAAATGGCGGACCCAGGATAGTAGCCAGCCAGCCGTTCCGCGAGGGGCTGCAACCTGGTGCACGTTGCCCCACTGTGTAAAGGTGCAAAGGGGCTTAACACATGGCCCCCGAAGGTTTATAGAGGGAGAGACACATAAGCCACTAGCCATGGGGCAGGGCCCAGGGGCTAAGACAGAGGATGGTACCGAGTGGCAAGAGCACCAGAGGGGTGTGGAAAGGATTGTGAGAGAGACTTTATCTTAAAATACATTTTTAATGTTTTTAATATTTTATTGTTTTCTAAGGTACAATATAAAATTAAAATGTAAAGATAAAATATAATAATGTAAAGAAAGATAATGTCATATTTATATACTTTTGGTCCTTTTATTTTTACCATTTTAAGTGTCAATTCTTTGACATTATGTACATTGACAGTGACTGTCTATTCCACTATTTCCAGCCCATTTTCATTATCCCAAATAAAAACTCCTACTCGCTTAGCAATAACTTCCCATTCCCTTTCCCCTCCACCTCTGGTGACCGCTATTCTGCTCTCTGTCTCCATGAGCTTACATATTCTAAGTATTTCATGTAAGAGAAATCATACGGTATTTGTCCTTTTGTGTCTGCCTTCAAGATTAATCCACGTAGTCACATGTGCCACCACTTCACTTCTTTTTGTAGCTGAATAATATCCTATGATATGGATACACCACATTTTGTTTATCCATTCATCTGTTGATCGGCACTTGGGTTGTTTTCACTGTTTGGCTATTGTGAATAATGCTGCAATGACTATTGCTGCACAAATATTTGTCCAACTCCCTGCTTTCACTTCTTTTGGGAAACCTAGGTGTTGAATTTCTGGGTCATAAGGTAATTCCGTGGTTAACTTTCTGAGGAGCAACCAAACAGTTTTCCACAGTGGCTGCACCATTTTACATTCCCACCAACAACCTACAAGGGTTCCTATTTTCTCCACACTCTCACCAACACTTGTTATTTTCAGTTTTTTAAATAATAGCCAACCCGATGGGTGTGAAGTGGTATTTATTGTAGTTTTAATTTGCATTTCTCTAATGGCTAATGAGGTTGAGCATCTTTTTTAAACTTATTGCCAATTTGAATACCATCTTTGGAGGAATGTCCATTAAAATCCTTGGCCAATTTTTAATTGGGTTGCTTGTCTTTTTGTTGTTAAGTTGTAAGAGTTCTTAATGTATTCTGGATTTAAACCCCTGTCAGATATGTGATTTCCAAATATTTTCTCACATTGTATAGGCTGCCTATTAACTTTCTTGGTAATGTCCATTTGATGCACAAAAGATTTTAATTTTGATGAAGTCCATTTTATCTATTTTTTTCTTTTGTTACTTGTGCTTTTGGTCACTACAAGGTCCTGAAGACATTTCCCTATGTTTTCTTGTAAGAGTTTTAAAGTAGTAGCTCTTATACTTAGGTCTTTGTCTCATTTTATATTAATTCTTTATTTAAATCATATTTTTTATTATAGAATATAGCATATGTACATAGAAGTGATGACGGTCCAAGTGCAATTTAACAAGCAGTTAGCAAATTTCAAAGGATATTATGGGTTACAGTTCCACAGTTTCAGTTATTTCCTCATTGTGAAATATAACATATATACAAAAGGATAATATCTTTCAAAGTATGATTTAACAAGTAGTTATAAAAGAAATTTCTGAAGTTGTTATGAGTTACAGTGCCATAGTTTCAGTTATTTCCTTATCGTGAAATATAGCATATATACAAAAAGGTGATAGCTTTCAAATTACAATTTAACAGGTAGCTATAGAACAAATTTCAAAGAATACCATGGGTTACAACTCCACCATTTCAGTTCCTTCCTTCTAGTTATTCTAATACACTAACAACTAAGAAAAAGAAAATTATATTGTAATCCTTTGTTAAATTACATCTTGTCTGTTGCTATCCGTTCCTCCAGTTTAATAACTTTCTGGATCTTCAGGGATGTCTACGCAGTGACCACCCTTACTTATTCATGTTGGAAAGGGATGTGAACTTTATGAGAAAAGGGGCACATGTGGTTGATGTTCTTAAAGAGGCTATTGCCTCTGGGTTTTGGGACTTAGCTGACATAGGAGCTCTCTGAAGGATTTAAGTTTCTGAAGAATAAACTTAGTGAGTGAAACTTTATAAAGTCTCAGATAGGGACCCGGGTATTCTTTAAAGTTGTCTGTTCTTCTGTTGACTTGGGCTTATCATACTGTAGTCATTTGGCAAATCTAGCTGAATCTTGCATAGGAGTAACCTCCAGGACAGCCACTTGACTCTATTTGAATTCTCTAAGCCACTGAAACCTTATTTTGTTGCCTTTATCTTCCCCCATTTGGTCAAAAAGGCATTCTCAATCCCTTGATTTTATTTGTAGGTAGATTTTTAATAACTGATTGGATCTCTTTGCTTGTGATTGGTTTGTTGAGGTCTTCTTTTTCTTCTTGGATCAGTCTAGGTTGTTCATATGTTTCCAGGAAATTGTCCATTTCCTCTAAGTTGTCTAGCTTGTTGGCACACAGTTGTTCATAGTATACTCTTGTGACTTTTTTTTTATTTATTTGGTATCCGTAATTGTTATTTCCTTCTCATTTCTGATTCTGTTTTTTGGGTCTTTTTTCTTTTTGACTTTGTCAGTCTAGCTAAGGGTTTGTCAATCTTGTTGATCTTTTCAAAGAACCAACTTTTGGTTTTATTGATTCTCTCTGTTGTTTTTTGTTCTCCGGCTCATTTATTTCTGCTTTAATCTTTGTTATTTCTTTTATTCTACCTGCTTAAGGGTTAGTTTGTTGATCATTCTCTAGTCCCTTCAGTTGTTCAATTAGGTCTTTGGTTTTAGATCTTTCTTACTTTTTGATATATGCATTTGGAGCTATAAGTTTTCCTCTCAGCACCACCTTAGCTGCATCCCACAGGTTTTGAAATGTTATGTTCTCATTTTCATTTTCATTCATCCCTAGATATTTACCAGTTTCTCTTGCAATTTTTTCTTTGATCCACTGGTTGTTTAGGAGTGTGTTGTTTAACCTCCATATATTTGTGAAAGATCTGGTTCTTTGGTGGTTATTGATTTGCTTTGAAAAATTTCAATATTTTTAAATTTATTAAGACTTTTTTGTGCCCCAGCATGTGATCTATCTTGGCACTAGAGAAGAATGAATATCCTGGTACTTTGGGATGTAATGATCTATATATGTCTGTTAAGTCTAATTCATTTATCATATTGTTTAGGTACTCAATTTCCTTATTGGTCCTCTGTATAGTTGTTCTGTCTGTAGAAGACAGTGGCTTATTGAAGTCTCCCGTGATTATTGTAGAAACATCTATTACTCCCTTCAGTTTAGCCGCTATTTGTCTCATGTATTTTGGAGCTCCTTGATTGGGTGCATAAACATTTATGATTGTTATTTCTTCTTGGTGAATTGTCCCTTGTATAATATATAGTATCCTTTTTTTGTCTCTTATGACATCTTATCATTTAAAGTCGATTTTGTCTGATACTAGTATAGCTACCCCAGCTTTCTTTTGGTTGCAGTTTGTGTAGAATATTTTTTTCCATCCTTTCACTTTCACTTTCTTTGTGTCTCAGGGTCTAAGATGAGTCTGTGTAAACAGCGTATCCATGGGTCATACTTTTAATCCATTTTAGCAGTCTGTATCTTTTAATTGGAAAGTTTAATCCATTCACATTCAAAGTTGTTACTGTGAAGGGAGTTCTTGAATCAGCCATCTTAACCTTTGGTTTTTAGATTTTAGATCTATTATTAATTTTCCCCTCTCTCTTTTTTTCCTTTAAGTTACCCTTACCTAATACACTTCTGTTCTGTGCTCATCTCCAGACTCTCTCTCCCTTTATCTTTTTTTCTCAGCTGGTAGCCCTCCCTTTAGTATTTCTTGCAGGGCAGATCTCTTATTAACAAATTGTCTCAGCATTTGTTTGTGAACATTTTAAACTCTCCCTCAGTTTTGAAGGAGAGCTTTCCTGGATAAAGAATAATTTGCTGGCAATTTTTCTCTTTCAGAATCTTAAATATGTCATGCCACTGTCTTCTTGCCTCCATGGTACCTACTGAGTAGTCAGTACTTAGCTTTGTTTCCCTTGTATGTGGTGAATTGCTTCTCTCTTGCTGCTTTCAGAAGTCGCTCCTTCAGCATTTGACAATCTAATTAGTATGTGTCTCAGAGTAGGTTTATTTGGATTTATTCTATTTGGGGTTCATTGGGCATCTTTGATTTGCATATTTATGTTGTTAAGAAGAGTTGGGAAATTTTCCCCAACTATGTCTTGAAACACTCTTTCTAGTCCTTTACACTTTTTTTCTTCTACTGGAACACCAGTAATTCTTATATTTGTTTGCTTTATTTGTCCAGCACTTCTCTGAGATCCATTTCAAGTTTTTTTATTTTTTTCCCCATTTGTTCTTTCGTGTGCTCACATTCAATTATCTGCACTCAACTTCACTTATCCTTTCTTCTGCTTCTTCAAATCTGTTGTGTGTCTCTAGTGTATTTTAAATTTGATCCAGAGTGTCTTTTATTTCCATAAGGTCTGATATTTTTTTATTTATTCTTTCAAATTCTTCTCTGTGCTCTTATCGAGTCTTCTTGATTTCCTTTATGTCTTTAGCCATATCATTGAAGTTGTTTTGGAGATTTCTTTGTACTTTTTAAATTAATTGCTCCAAATTTTGTGTCTCTTCTGGTGTTTAATTTGTTCAAGTGCTTTGTAATTTTCTGTTGGTTTGGGGGTGTCTTCTAATCTTGATAAGGTTATTTTGGGAAATGCAGGATTATTTAAGCATCTGTGTATAATTTAGTAAAGCTGCAGCTTGCTAGAGTGCAGTTTCCCTGCCCTACCACCAGGTGGCGCTGTAGACCCGAACTGCTCCTGTTTGGTTGGCGGTGTCCAAACCCGTTGGGACCCAGTCAGTGCACTGGATCTTGGAGTGCTTGGGGGCTGCCTGCCCTGGGGCTGCGACTGAGCCCTGACCAGTGAAGTAAGGAGTCTGCTCAAGGGCACCCTGCAGACCAGAGGTGCCTGCTCCCTGCCTGCTGTACGTCCCTGAGTCTCTAGGGTGTAGGAGGGGCTCCTGATCGTCAGTACGGCACCTCTCCCTTCCCTGCTTATGGCCGTTACGCTCCCTGAACTTCCATGGGGGAGGGTAAATGCTGGCTGCCAGGCTCCCTTGCCAGACCTCCCTGCCGTCTGATCGTGGAGGATCACCCCCAGCCAACTGTCAAGGTGGGTGCACCGGAGTGGCGAGCCGCTGCTCACTCCCTTGTCTGGCCATGGTGTGGTGCTGCTGGCCGGAGGCATCCATTGGGAACTGGAACTGCTCTCTCTCTCATGTTTTTGTCGGTGTCCCCTCCATGTACTGTGGGAGTCCTCTATGGCCAGTCAAACCCCAAAACTGCAGTCCTGGGGGTCCTCCAGCCCCTCTCTAGTCATTTTCAGGAGGAGAAGCCTGTTCCTCCTCACCTACTCTGCCATCATCTCCTGAATTAATTTTTGTCTGTGGTGATGGTAGGGGTCCACATTCATTTTTTTCCTGTGGATTTCTAGTTGTCCAGGACCATTTGTTGAACGGACTGTTCTGTCTCCATTGAATGGACACGGCATCCTTGTCAAAAATCAATGGGCTATTAGATGTATGGGATAATTTCTGGACTCTTGATTCTATTCTGTTAGTCTGTACATCTATCTATCTTTTTGTCAGGACAACACTGTTTTAATTACCATAGCTTTGTAGTAATTTTTGAAGTCAAGAAGCGCGAATTCTCCAACTTTATTCTTCATCTTCAAGATTGTTTTGGCTATTTGGGGATTCTTGCAATTCCATATGAATTTGACAGTCAGTTTCCCATTCCTGCAAAAACCCTTATGGAATTATGATAGGGATTGCATTGAATTTGTATAATTTGTTAGGTAGTATAGACAACTTGACAATTTTAAGTTTTCTAATCCATCAATACAGGATGCCTTTCCATTTATCTGGGTCTTCTTTAATTTCTTTCAGTGATGTGTTATAGATTTCAGTGGACAGGTGTTTCAACTCATTGGTTAAATTTATTTCTAGGTATTTTATTCTTTTAGATGCTATGGTAAATGGAGTTGCTGTTTATTTAGATTGTTCATTAATGATGTATAGAACCCCAACTGATGTCTGCATGTTTATTTTGAATCCTGCAAACTTTGCTGCATTTATTATATCTAGTAGCTTTCTTATGATTCTTTGGGATTTTCTGTATATAGGTTCATGCCATCTGCAAATAGGGATGAATTGATCTCTTCATTTCCAATTTTATGCCTTTTATTTCTTTCTCTTGCCTGATAGCTTTGGCTAGACCTTCTGGTACAATGTTGAGTAACAGTAGTGACAGCAGGCATCCTTGTCTTGTTCCTGATCTTGTGAAGCAAGCTTACTGTTTCTCATAATTGTGTATGATATTTGCTGTAGGTTTTTCATAAGTGCCTTTTAGCATGTTGAGAAAGGTCCTTTCTATTCCTAGTATTCTGAGTGTTTATAACATAAGAGGATGTTCGCTTTTCTCAAATGCCTTTTCTGTGTCAATTGAGAAGATCATGTGTTTTGTTTTGTTTTTTATTTCATTCTATTATTGTTATGTTTACATTGACTGATTTTATGTTGAACCATCCTTGCTTTCCTGGAAGAGATAAATAAATTTCTGGAATAAATCTTTGGTCATGGTGTATAATATTTGTAATACGCTGTTGGATTTGGTTAGCCAGTATTTTGTTGATGATTTTTGCATCTATTTTCATAATGGATATTGTTCTGTAATTTTCTTTTTTGTGCTCTCTTTTTTCTGGCTTGGTATCAGAGTAATACTGGCCTCATAGAATGAGTAGGAAATAATCCCCTTCTTTTATTTTTTGGAAGTGTTTAAGAAGGATTGATGTTGAATATTCTTTAAGTGTTTGGTAGAAGTCAGCAGTGAAATCATTTCATCCTGAACTTTTCTTTGTTGGGAGGTTTTTAATTACTGACTCAATTGCTTTACTTGTAGATCTTTTGATCTTTTCTTTCTTCTTGCATCAGATTAGGTAATTTTTATGTTTCTAGGAATGTTTTCAGTTCATCTAAGTTTTCTAATTTGTTTTCATATAATTGTTCATAGACCTCTTACTTCTATGAAGTTGATAGTAATGGCTCCACTTTCATTCCTTATTTTAGTTATTTTTGTCCTTTATCTTTCTTTGTCAGTGTGGCCAAACACTTGTCAATTTTATATACTTTTCAAAAAACCAAGTGTTGCTCTTGTTGATTCTATCATTTTTTTAAATAAATTTTATTTTGAAATAAATTTGAACTTAGAGGAACAGTTGCAGAAACAGTACAAACCCCATACACAGAACTCCAGCATACCCCAGTCCCCCTCCCCAGATACCCTGATCCACCACCTTTAACATCCTATCACACAACCATTTCTTTCTTTCCCTCCATCTCTCCCTCCCTCCCACCCTCCCTATCTATCATCCATCATCTATTGCTCTGTCCTCTGAACATATGAGAGTTAGCTGCACACATCCTTGAACAAACAATATAATTCACATATACCTTTCCCATGGACA
>PVKY010015259.1:0-10252 GCA_004027775.1 Bradypus variegatus | reverse complement strand
ACAAACATAATATAAAATAATTGTAGAAAACTGGGAAAATAAAATCTGAAAATAATCTATAATTCCATCACCTAGGAGTAACCACAGATTACATTTTGATATCTTTACCTCTGATTTTATACCTATTTCTTCATATTTCAACAAGGGAACATAATTTTATAATTTTCTTTTTCATTTAACAATTGAGATCTCATTGCAGCCATTGATCCCTTAGTTTATTCTTGAGCAGTTTATTTTGTTTAATTGCTTATTCTTGCTGTTGTGAATGGAATATTAAAGTTTTATAACCTGTTATTTGTGCTTACACTCAATTTATGTATCATTAATTTTTACATATACATTTTCTAACTGATCTACCTTACTCTTATTTTTCTAGTAGTTTTTCAGTCTTTCATTTTGGATTTCTGCATGTGCAATTATATCATCTACATATAAAGATTGTTTGATTATCTTCCTTTCAAGTGTTGCTGTCCTACTTGGCTCTATGTATGGGCTGATGGACTCTAGTCTCAACTGTCAGGCTATTATCGTAAGGTACTGTCTGGTCTTGCTTCTTGCTCCCCTCCAGTCCATTCTACACTTAATCCAGTGTTTTATTTTTTCAAATGAACTTCATTAATTACACCTGTCTTCTATTGAGCAGCGGCAGACATGGTTTTAAATGTTCCATATTTACTCTTCACAATCCTGAAAGGTTGGTGGTTTTAGTCTTTATTATATAGATGAAGAAAACAAGACTTAGAGAGGTTCTCTAGCAATCTTAAATCACATAATTAACAACTGACAAAGTCTAACTTTGCTTTTCTGTCTTGAAAGACCATGTTCTTAAAGTTTGTTTTTGTTTTTTTTGCAAGCGTCCTCATTATTATTTATAGGGTTTAAAAAAAATATCTTCTAGATTGTAAGGGATGGGCTTGGCTTCCAGAGACTTTATTAGGTAGCTGTCCTGTCCCTTTATTCATGCCCCACCTTGGATAATTGCCTCATTCTTTAGTGATTCGGTTTTCTTTGTTTTTCAGTTTGCTGGTCAATTGAATTTATTGACGTTTAAATTCTCTTTCTGACGTGAAATACTAAGGCATTGCACTAGGAATAAAAGTTCTTTTTAGGTAGAGTATGAAGAAGCATATCAAAGGAATTACTATTGATTTTCCTTATATATCAACTCTATTTTCACTAGATTTAATATATATATAGATGTTTAACACTGAGGTAGTGTGTTAGCACTTCAGCCTGAAATTTTTATGCAGTATTTTAAATTTCATATTGAATATTCTATTAAGGACAAATAAGTAGATAAAAACCATGCTGGTAATTTAAAGACCAGTTTGCCTCATCATAGTTTGGAACATCAAACTACAGAAGTTCTGTTTTCTAGTCCTAACCAGCCTTAGTATAAACCTGAGGAAGCCAGTTGCTTTCTCTGAGCCTTGTTCTTTTCACCTTTAAAATGGGAATGATGATACATATTGTATAATTCAAGTTTTGTGTGATGATCAAATGAGACTATCTGTGAAAGTGTTTTGGATAGTAACTGAAATGAGTTGATATAGGTGACCTTTATTGGTGGAGTTTTACTTGCATGTTATTAGCTCAGTCTTTTAAAGCTTTTCATTAGTCACAGTAACAAAGTCTGATTTTTGGTCTTGTTCCAGATTCCAAGTGGACACTTGAGTCAGCAGGACCTGGAATCTCAGATGAGAGAGCTAATCTACACAGACTCAGAGCTTGTTGTCACCCCAATTATTGACAATCCCAAGGTCTGAAATCTGGGTGATATTTTCATTCAAAGTACTTTTTGCCTTATTATCTCCTGTTCTGTTGTCTGCTTTTATTTCATGTGTGCCACATCTCCATTTCCAACTCCCATGCTGTTGGTAACCCTCTCTTCTTCCCACCTCTACTTCATGGGAGTGGTGAATTTTCTTCCTCCTCTTTTTTGATGCATCATCTCTTCTCCCATCATGTCGTCTTCCTGGGTGGAGGAGTGGCCACAGACCTCTAGACTTCTGACCTGTGCCCTCAGTTCCTTCATTTCCCTATGCATTCTTGTGTGGATTACCAAATATTCTTGTCACTAATGCATGGTGACTGCCCTGTCAGGGAGCGCCACCCACCAGGCTGGGGTGGGGTGGGCAGATCATCAGGCAGGGCCCTCACCCTCTCCGGAGGTTGTCACAGCTGCATGATGGAGGGTGGGGAGACACTCTGGGGGCTTGGCGAGTCATGGCTTACAGCACAGCTCTAATCTAGAGTGAGTTTTCTTGCACCCCGTCTTTAGGAATGTAGTACTATACAACCAGGAGGTGATAAGTATTCACCTTTTCAAACTCCCCAACATTCCCACTCTACAACCTAGTCCCTTTTTTTTTCATTTTTATTGTGAAATATAACATATATACAGAAAAGTGATAACTTTCAAAGTACAATTTAACAAGTAGAGGGCAAATTTCAAAGAATGTTATGGGTTCCAGTTTGACAATTTCAGTTATTTCCTTCTTGTGAAATATAAGGTATTTGCAGAAAGGTGATAACTTTCATTATCAAGTAGTAATATAGGAAATTGCAAAGAATGTTATGGATTACAGTTCCACAATTTCCATTATTTACTAATTGTGAAATATACCATTTATACAGAAAGGTGATAACTTTCAAAGTATGATTTAACAAGTAGTTAGCAAATTTAAAAGTGTTAATGGGTTACAGTTCCACAGTTTCCATTATTTACTTATTGTGAAATATAAGATATATACAGAAAGGTGGTAACATTCAAAGTGCAATTTAATGACCTAGTCCATATTTTAATTTTCCTGTTTCCCTTTTAAAGAATGTCTTTTATATCACTAATTCATAACTCTTTCATCATATCATTGGGGAGCATCACTGTAGTTTAGACCAAATGGGTCCTTGGATACATGCTAATTTCCTAGATATATTTTTCATTAAAGGATTACTTCTTTCTATGAATTTTAGATGTCTGACAGAGTAACTGTAAAGTCTGTTAAATTTGATGGGTTATAGGACATTTTCCCCATGGACTTTATAGAATTATTTGTGATAACTTTTGAACATATTCCTTCTGTATTTCTTTATTTATTCTTAGAACCACCACCTAGTAGTTTCTGGGAAATTTAGTCAGTAGAGGATTTTTCTTTTTTAACCATTATTTAAACTAATTTTAGATTTATAGAAGAGGTTCAATAAATAGTACAGAGTTCCTGTATGTCTTTTAACTCAGCATCTCCTAATGTTAACAGCTTACATGCCCACAGTTTCCTATAATCTGTCCTTGGTCTTTCATGTCCCTGACACTTTGAGGAGTTCTAATCAGGTATTTTGTAGAATGTCTCCCAGATTGAGTTTGTCTAACGTTTTCTCATGATTAAAATAAAGTATGCATTTTTGGCAGTAATATCACCAATTAAGGTTTTAAAAGATGCCATAAATTTGAGGTTTTGGAGGAGTTAGACATAGACAAAGTCTCAAGGTGAAGTACCCTGGTTGCCTCCTTAGATGATGCAGAGCATCAACCACGTGGCTTCTTCATTGTCCTGAAATAAATTGTGCACATTCCTCTTCACGCTTGCCCAGCTTCCTGGAACAGTGTCTTCTCTCATTCAGCCATCAAGCCCTGACTACCCTTGGAGAACGAAACCCATCTTCCACCTCTAACATACACCCTGACCTGACCACATCCGCCTTAATTGCTTGCTACATTCCCTAAATGCTTAAAAAAATAATTGCTCTCTTTCTGTGAAATATTTTGTCTGAATTATGTTCTGCCTGTTTTGACTCACTACTTAAATGTTTTGCATTTTATTGTTGTTTTGCAAATGTTTGCCTCATCTTCCCAATGAGGACATCAGCTCTCTGTCCCTAGGGGTCATGACTTTTATCTCTTTGTGTCCCCCTTAGTGCTTAGTTAGCATGGCTCCTTGCCCTGGTAGGTATTCCACGAATGTTTGTTGAATGACTAAATTTCTAACCTCCAGGTAAAAAACTTAAGAATAAATCAAGATACAGTGGATCTCTTTCATGAAGCTTTATTTTATTGCAGATAGCAATTGAAATGAATTTTTTTTTATAAAGTATTGCCTATATTTTTATATTTGAATTTGAAAGGGCACTGTTGAATTCTTATTCTTTTGGGTGACTGTTACATTTTTACGGCATTACTTTTTTGCAGTTTAACTAAATCTTTATTGAGGACCTATATATGCTTTATGTTTTATAAGGTACTAGTGGAGATGCAAAGATTTATGAGACATAATCCTACCCTCATTCATTTATGGTATGGTTGAAGAGACAGACAGCTGTTTCAAAAGGCATCTCAAAGTTTTTTTTTTTTTCTTTAAACCATAGATTATGAAACCACCACCAATTAAATTTGATTCAAAAATACTGCATCTACCAGCACATTCAGGTATGATCATAAAGGGCTTATCAAGCACTTTGTTTCTTTGGGTACAAATACAAAGATGCAATTACTGGCAAACAATATGTTTTCTACATTAATAGCTAAATTCCTATTTTTCTTGCCAGTTGGTTATATTCTTGGGGCAGTGATATGGAAATTATAAACAATCTGTAATCATTTGTGCCAGCCTTTGACATTATGCAGCTAGGCCTGGGCTGCTCTTGTGGGTGGGGAAGTTCCTGTAGAGCGGGGTTAGTTTTCCTATTGAATGGGTGGGGGCCCTTCTCCCGCCCTACCCCTTGCTTAGGGCCAGTTGGATTTCCACTGTTGTGGTGTTGCTGTGAGTGCAATGGGTCGGGGAATACGATGAGGTGTTGGGATTCTGTCTGAGGGAGTGGGGCCTTTGACAATGGGGCCAGATGGTTCATTTTTATGGGGTTGGTACAGCAATAGAAATACTTAAAGTACACTTGTTAACATGTCCTCTCAGCTGATGGGAATTCTTAGAGTGAAGAAAAGAAATTTTTATATAAAAATTTTGATTTATTTTGTTTGACAAGTTGTATTTTATGGTGTTTGAGCTAGATCTGGAGAAAATTCATCATGGCTAGAGTAGAATCTACAATTTGAAATAAATTCAATATGAACAAAATATATTCATATTTAAATAAGCCATCTAGTGGTTTTATAAATCAACTTAATACAATTAAAAACAAAGAGAAACAGTATCGAATATTTTTTACTTTTAATAATGTTTTATTTAGCTCAGTATATCCAAAATATTGTGATTTCAACATAGAATCCACATAAAATTACTGAGATGTATTATACACACACACATATTTGCAAACTAAGGCTTCAAAATCAGATGTGTATTTTACCCTTCCAGCACTGGCTGCATTTTAGATGCTCAACAGCCACATGTGAATAGTGGCCACATGATACGACTGCAGCCCTAGAGCCTGTACTCTTAGCCACCAGGCTATAACAGGGTGAAGCAAAACACTTTCAGTATTCAGTTCTTGCAGTGCCAGGTAGAACTGTTATTTATGAAAACCTAAAGGATTATAATCCGGAAATTCCCCTAACCCTCTTGCTTTGAATTATTTAGGAAATTATTGTTACAATTTAGTTTGCTTACCTATAGAGATTGGCAAAGAATATGTTAATTTTAGACAGCCTCTCATTTCCTAGTTTTGGCCTTTTGTTTGTGTAGGGGTTTGGAGGTAGGGATTCCAGATGATTAAGCCTTTGTATTAACCTGGTTATATTTATCAGTAATTTCAGTGGAACCCTTTAACAACTGTAGAATCTTGGCTTTTCCATTATTTTAGGGCTGGGTTCCTTTATTTATACTACGGCTAACTTGTTTTCTCATGACAATTTTATTTTAACTTTGCATTTTTTTATATTTTAAGTTGGCAGGATAATTATTAGATAGCTGCCTTCTTTTTTAAGCACAGTTTTTTGTTGAAGTAGTTTAAAAAAATCCCTGAGTAGAAAAAGAGATGAAGAATATAGAAGAATAAATAAAAATAGTGTCATTTTTGGAGTATTTCTCATTTGGACAGTGTAAAGTCACAACTTTCTTTGTTCTCACCTTAACTATTGAAATTCAACATTCCATTTTAGCTTTCTTGCAATGTTTTCAGCAGCCTTTTTTCCCTATAACATGCTCTTTTATTATTTTCTGTCCCCTTCAGTGGATAAGTTGGTGTATCTGAAAGATCAAGACTGGAATGACTTCTTACAACAAGTGTGCTCACAGATCGACTCCACCGAAAAGAGTACTGGGGCCTCGCGAGCCAAGCTCAACCTGCTTTGCTACTTATGCCTGGCGGCTGCACATAAGGAAGTGGCCACGAGGCTTCTGCATTCACCCCTGGTAGGTCGGCAGCAGATGAGCAGAAGGCTGGTTTCATGCGTCCAGCAGCATGCCTTGTTTATGCCCTTAACTTCTGTATTTCTATAGAGATGAAAGCAAGCGATAAAATATTAATTACATTTATTACAATGGGGAAAATGTGGCTTATCAACCTGATAGTTTAATCCTTAGGTCTATAAGCAGTTGAGTAGGTAGTGATTTTGAACCTTTTCTTTTGTAATACTCAGGCTTCTATTTTGTGTTCACTTGTAATTAATTGTAAAGTCTTGTTCATCTCTGAAATCCTAAGATGGAGAGAGACCTTCTCGTTAGCGCCTGGAGTGAGCTGCCCATGTAGAGTAAAGGCTCCTTTACTGGGCCAGCCTGGGAAATCCAAGGTTTCTGATGGACATTGAAGGGAGAAGTTGAATCTCTAAGCCTCTTCCCCAAATCCCACTCTGGGAATATTACTTTTTGGACTGTCTTGGTTTTATTGGTAAAACCATAGGAATTTGGTAGAGTTTTTGAAGTCATACTCAGAAAGGAGTTACAGTGGTCTGGAGGCATTTTCCACAGATGGCCCTTAGTTGGGAACTGGCTTGAAAAAACTTATGTTTATTAGCTTCCAGAATAATAGCAAGGAGACTTTTTTGGAAGTTGGTGTGTGTGTGGGTTGGACATTTAGGGAAACTGAAAACACTGTTTTTATTTTTATCTTATTCATACAGTCATTGCTTTTTGCAGCTTTGTAAATAATTGCCTCCTTGGTGCAGGGGTCACATTTCAGTTGTCTAAAGGTCGGATTTGTTAATTTAGCAGTCATTTTCTGTATTGTTTCATGGATACAACATTTCATATTGTTAATGTGCCTTTCAATTTTTTATTCTAGTTCCAATTGCTAATCCAGCATTTGCGGATAGCTACAAATTGGGATATGTAAGTAACATTTATGTTTCAAAAAATTACCCTTCATGATTTTACTTAGTTACAACATACATACTTATCAAAAGCATATGATCCTAAAGAATTATCATAAATGTTTCTGAACTAATAATGATTCTGAGTCATAGGCAATTTCTATAAGGAATTCCTTTTGTAAATTTAAAACAAATATTTGAAAATAACCTTTATCCTGTTATAAATACAGTTCTGGCATCATATAAGCTACTTCTGGAAACTTTATGTAACTTTTCACTATTCCTTATCAAATACTTGAACTCTGATAACTGCATTTTAATCTAGTCATACTTCAGGAGTTTCCCTTACCACTTGTATCTTTCCCTCATTTAGCACTTACTTTCCTTATGATGTTATTTAAAATCCAGTAGGAATATGATTTATAAGCTTCTGGTGCAAGTAAGTGCAATTACTGTTTACAGAAGCCACGTGCCGTGGTGGAAGCACCCTGGGTGAAACAGAAGGCTCTGGGCTCCGGCTTTCAGTGGGATGTGGCCTGAGGATTTCTCTCGCTGAGTCTCAGCTTCCTGGCTTGGGATTCAGCAGACCTGGGTGTGGATCACAGATCTGCCCCATGGGCACATTCCTTCACTTGCTGAGCCTCAGTTCCCCATTTGTAAGATGATAACAGTGTGTCTACCTTACAGATTTTTGTAAATAACTAAACTTTGAATGAGATAACTATATGAAATATACTTATTTGGTATATTATCAGTGCCTGGTTCTTAGCAGGCACTTAATATACTTGGGGTGTGGAATTGTCGTTGTAGTTACTATGCCTTATGATCTCAAATGATTGTCAGGAGAAGCCTGTGAAGACATGGAGGTGAAAGAGTTTGTTAAAGGTGGTAGTGGTTTGATGGTAACTATTCTTTTAGGCCTAGCAAAATATGGAGGAAACGATAGGTGCTTACGAAATGCTTTTTTCAGTAATTATTCTTACGTGTCTTCTAATGTTATGTTACTCTCCTACAGTAAAGTCTGGTATGGCAAAATGGGAATTTTAGGTAATTTTTGAGCACTTAATACTTTTGGGAATGTTTGTGGTTTGCTCATTAAAAAGAAACCAATGAATCTCCTAATACTCTAGTTAGAACTTAAATGCTTGAATGGAGTGCCCTTTGCTGATTTTTAAATAGACATTCTTAATCCTTTCCAAGTACTGTTTGAAGACTAATTTTTTCATTTTTTAAAACTGAAGTTTAATTGTAAAACAGTTTTAATCTTAGGAAAATGATATTTGGTAGGGTGGACAAGTCCTCTGTTGGAACCTTCTCTACTCTTCTTTTCCCCTGTTGAAATGGCACTTTTTCCAGTGAAGCCTTCTCAGACTCCAGGTCAGGGTATTTTGACAGCATATGATATGGGTTTTGAATTCAGCCTGGGGAATAGCCACTGTCCAAGTAGGTGCATTTATTCCTTGGCTTTGTTCTGCATATAGAAAAACTAGATTAAGTTTTCACAATATAATTTTAAGTCTCTCTTCCCTCTGTAATATATACTATGTATTTTTTAAAATGTCATTAATGATTTGTCTGATATGTTTAAATGGATGCCTTTTTTTAAAACTTTATCAAAAAAATTTTTTTTTCCAAACAAAACAGAGCAAAGGTATAGGAAAAACAAATAGCCTGAAATAACTTCATTGCTTCCAATATGCTCCTACTATACCACAAGAAAGTTAATGAACCATGGTCATTCCTGAGCATTACCATAAATGGATGCCTTTTATTATATGCTATATGTCTGATCATTTACCCTGTTCCCTATTTTTGGATAGTATTATTATATTGTAAATAATATTTTGATGACCGTATTTGTGCTTAAATATTTATGCCTATCTTTTAAAGTTTTTCTCTTAGGGTAGATTCATGGAGTTAGAAATTGGGTAGAAAGCAGTAAATATTTTTGTGACTTCCGATAAATTGCTAAAATGCTCTTTAGGAACATTGTATAAAAATACATATATTCCCAATCAATATGATAAAAGTACCCTTTTGTTAGAACTTTCAATATTGGAGATCTTTATCAAATTTTACACTCTCTGCCAATCAACTTTATCACTCAAACAAAGGAGACAGATTTAGAAAATAATATTATCATCAGTTAGAAGGATCACTATTTAGAGATGACCAGGTTTAGTACTTATTTAGCCGTCCTTGTAGACTTACTCCGTGTAACACAGACTGAACTCCATAGGTCTGGATGTCTCTTTGTACAGCAGGACGTGGGTGTACATACTCCCTATTTTTACTTAAGTGATATATTATACCTGTTATTTTGTAATATGCAGTTCTCTCACATTCCTTATCATCCAGTAAGAATCTTTATTTATTTTATGTATCATCTCTTAATAGCCATATAGTATCTTGTTTTGTGTATATGTATACCATATTTTATATAAGCAACTACTGAATTTTTCTTCATACCCTTGCCAAAATGTTTTTGTTTTGGTCAATTATGAGTCAAATTTCATAATTTATATTTTCCCAGAAAGCAATTATTTTAATTTTCTCTGTATCTCTGGTTATTTACTTTTTCTTTTTCATGATTTAGTGTATTTGTGCTTTTTCTTCTTCTTTCTTAGAGTAACTAGTGGCTTTTTATTTCTTTTTAATATTCCCAAATTTTTTTATCAAGTCTATTGATTTTATGCTTTAGTTTTTATATTAATGACCTCATTCTTATAAAAGACGTTACAAGCCCGTATTAAAAAGAAATTCAAGCACTGAAGAAAAGAAACATTATTACTCAAAATTCCTCTGTCCAGAAATAACTATAGTTAATATTTGGTGAACACCATTCTAGACATCTCTATATTCAGGAGAGATACATAGAATACTTGCAAAATTAGGATTATATTGTGCATTATACTTTAGAGTATTAATTTTAGAAACAGAAAAGGTCCTCCTTGCAGATCTAGTGGGTTATTGAAATGTTAAGAGACAAAGCAATTAGGGCCATTAATGAAAGATCCAGGGGACAGAGAGTTCAGTCCCTCTTCAGGAACTGCC
>PVKY010015258.1:0-10250 GCA_004027775.1 Bradypus variegatus | reverse complement strand
CACCTGCCCGTGACACACGCACCTGCCCGTGACCCACCCACCTGCCCGTGACCCATCCACCTGCCCGTGACCCACCCAACTACCTACGACCCACTCACCTGCCCCCCCCACCTGCATTCTTCCCTGACAGCTGGAGCTGGACAGTAAGTTCCAGAACCACACGTGTGGCCTGTGTGGAGACTACAATGGCCTGCAGTCCTACTCAGAGTTCCTCTCAGACGGTGAGGGCCAGCCTCAGGGCCTCGGGGGGATGGAGGTTGCGGGGGGCCTTCCCGGGCACCCCTGACCAAGGTGCCCCCCCAGGTGTGCTCTTCAGCCCCATCGAGTTCGGAAACATGCAGAAGGTCAACAAGCCCGAGGTGGACTGCGAGGACCCCGAGGAGCTGCCGGCCCCCACAGGCTGCTCTGAGCACGTGAGTCCAGGGGGCGCCCATCCCCAGGTGGCCCCGGCCCGGGACGTCCCCGCCAGCCGGCACTGAGCCCGCCTCTGCCCGCAGCGCACCGAGTGCGAGAGGCTGCTGATGGCCACGGCCTTTGAGGGCTGCCAGGGGCTGGTGCCGCTGGAGCCGTACGTGAGCACCTGCGCGGAGGACCGCTGTCGCCACCCCGAGGACACCACCGACGCCTGCCTCTGCAGCACCCTCGCCGAGTTCTCCCGCCAGTGCTCCCATGCCGGGGGGCGGCCCCAGAACTGGAGGACCCCCTCGCTCTGCTGTAAGCACTGCGCCGCCAGGCTCTGGAGGAGGGTTGGGCCCATGTGTTCCCATGACCCCGCTCCATCATCCGGGGACCCCTGTGGGCTCGCACAGCCTGCCCTAAGACCCCCCACAGACTTGCACGGCCTCCCCTGCTGTCCAGGGACCCCCACAGGCTTGCACGACTTCTCCTGCTGTCCAGGGACCCCCACAGGCTCACACGCCACCCCTCCACCTTCCAGGGACCCCCACTGGATCTCATAGTCCCCCCCCCCGCTGGCTGGGACCTGCGGGGTGGGGATGGGAGAATTTTCTGCAGAGAGCAGCATGGTGCCTTTGCCACCCAGGGATCTGTGCCGGACCCTGGGGGCCCGTGGGTGCTGGGGTGGCAGCTGGGCTGCAGGGCAGGCCCTTGGGCCCAGGGCCTCTGCAGGCGTCCAGCTCACGGGCTGCTGACTGTTGCAGCCAAGAGCTGCCCTGGGAACATGGTCTACCTGGAGAGCGGCTCGCCCTGCATGGACACCTGCTCCCACCTGGAGGTCAGCAGCCTGTGCGAGGAGCACAGCATGGACGGCTGCTTCTGCCCAGAAGGTGCGGGGTCTGGAGCCGGCGAGGGGCAGGACAGGAGGGGCCGCCCGAGCACAGCTGGGGACAAGTGGCTGTGACCCCTGCCAGCTTGGAGGGACAGCCCTGGGGGTCGGAGGGTGGCAGTGGTGCGGGGGAAGGGCAGAGGGTGGGTGGGAGGTGCAGAAGGACCCCCATGGTGGCTTCAGGGAGGCTCAGAGGGAGGCCCCCAGCCCAGGGACCCCCGGGAGCTCCACCCTCAGGTGGGCTGACCCCTGACCCTGAGAGCCTGGAGGGAGAACACAGGTATCGGCCCCAGAGACCAGGGGCAGGCAGGCCTGGCTGGCAGCCTCCCTGTGGGGGCTCTGAAGGTTCCGGCACTTTCTGGAAGCCAGTCCAGGGCAATGCTCCCGTCCCTTGCCACCCCAGGCACGGTGTACGATGACGTGGCGGGAGGCGGCTGTGTCCCCGTGAGCCAGTGCCACTGCAAGCTGCACGGGCGCCTGTACGCCCCGGGCCAGCAGATCAGCAACGACTGTGAGCAGTGGTGAGTCCCAGGGACCCCCGGGCTCGAGGGCCGGGCAGGTGTGGCCGGCAGCTGAACCCCGACCTGTGCCCGCTGCCAACAGTGTCTGCAACGCCGGCCGCTGGGAGTGCAAAGAGCTGCCGTGCCCCGGGACTTGCAGCCTGGAGGGTGGCTCCCACATCACCACCTTCGACGGGAAGAAGTTCACCTTCCACGGAGACTGCTACTACGTCCTCGCCAAGGTGGGCGGGCGGCGGGGGCGTCCCTCTGCCTTCGGGATGGAATCGTGGGCTTTCCCCTGGAGGTCGCGCGGGGCCCGGGGGGCACGGCCCCTGCCCTCGGTCACGGCAACGCCTCCCGCCCCTCCCTGCAGGTTGAGCACAACGACTCCTACGCCCTCCTGGGCGAGCTGGCCCCCTGCGGCGCCACCGACAAGCAGACCTGCCTCAAGACCGTGCTGCTGCTGGCTGACAAGAAGAAGAACGTGGGTGTCCCCGGCTCCCGCACCCCCTTCCCTGCCCACCCCCTCTCCCCCGGGCTCCCCGCCCCCTCCCCTTGCTCCGGATGCCCTCCCAGCCCCGGGCCCCCATGGCCTTCCCGCAGGTGGTGGCCTTCAAGTCGGACGGCAGCGTCCTCCTGAACGAGCTGGAGGTGAACCTGCCCCACGTGACCGGTGAGCCCACAGGGAGGCCGGGGGGGCAGGAGGTCCTGGGCCCGGGGGGGCTGGGCAGGGGACGGCTCTCCTCCCCGCGGTCCCTGCTGGAGCGAGACCCTCCTCCAGGGCTGGGCTCGGGGAGGGCAGAGGGGAGCCCCAAGCCCCTCACGCCTGCACCCCTGCCTTCCAGCAAGCTTTTCCATCTTCCGGCCGTCCTCCTACCACCTCATCGTGAACACGGCCTTCGGTGTCCGGCTGCACATCCAGCTGGCCCCGGTCATGCAGCTGTTCCTGACGCTGGACCAGGCTGCCCAGGGCCAGGTGCAGGGTGAGTGGCCCCTGCCCGGCTCCCTGCCCCTGCCCAGCCCTGGCAAAGGGCCCCAGCCCTTGCCAACCTTGCCCTGGCGCCCTCAGGCCTCTGCGGGAACTTCAATGGCCTGGAAGGGGACGACTTCAAGACGGCCGGCGGGCTGGTGGAGGCCACGGGCGCCGGTTTCGCCAACACCTGGAAGGCCCAGTCAAGCTGCCATGACAAGCTAGACTGGCTGGAAGACCCCTGCTCCCTCAACATCGAGAGCGGTGAGGCCCAGGCCCCGGCTGCCCACGGGCAGGGGTGCAGGTGGAGGCAGGGCTGAGCCCCGCGATCGGCCCCGTGTCTCCCACTGCTCCCTGCTGGCGGTGCCAAGAGACACGGCAGGGGCTGGTGTGGAGCCCCCACCCAGCCCTGGGAGGGTCCAAACCCCAGGGGTCAAGAGAGGGGAGGGGGTGGGAGCCCCTGCTTTGCGGGAGGTTGCAGTGGGACTCGGGGTGGGGGCTGCGGGAGGGCGGACCCCTGCTGAGGCCCTGCCCCACCCCCAGCCAACTACGCCGAGCACTGGTGCTCGCTGCTGAAGAAGGCGGAGACCCCCTTTGGCAGCTGCCACTCCGCCGTGGACCCCACTGAGTACTACAAGGTACGTGTGAATGGCGCACACGTCTCCAGTTGAGGCGCCGACTAGGGTGCAGCAGGCAGGGTCCCTAGAGGCTGAGTCCCCCACTGCTGCCTGGAAATGACTGTGTGCCCCTCATGGAGTGTACACACGTGTGCTTGTGTAAGCGTGTGTGCATGTGTGCACATGTGTGTGTCTGTGTGGGCCTGCACCTGCAAATCTGTGCACACTGGGTGTCTATGTGTGCTTGCACCTGCTCACCTGTGCACATGGGGTGTCTACATGTGCCTGCACCTGCGTACCTGTGACTTGGGGTGTCTGTGCACGCCTGCACCTGTGCACACTGGGGGTCTGTGTGTACCTGCTCCTGCACACCTGTGCACTTGGGGTGTCTGCATGCCTGCACCTGTGCACACTGGGGGTCTGCGTGTGCCTGCACTTCACTCCCTCGCCTAATACTGCCACTTGTCTGTTGCCCAGAGGTGCAAGTACGACACCTGCAACTGCCAGAATAACGAGGACTGCCTGTGCGCCGCGCTCTCCTCCTATGCCCACGCCTGCACCACCAAGGGTGTCATGCTGTGGGGATGGCGGGAAAATGTCTGCAGTGAGTGCATGGCCGCCCGGGGGGCCTGGGGGCCTGGGGGCTGCCCTTGACTCACCTTGAGTGCAGGCGGCTGGGAGAAGAGATTTGCAGCTCCCTCCGCCAGAACGTGATGCGGGGGCTATGCTCCCTGACCGCTCCCTGCCATGGGGAGGGTGGCAGCAGCTCCGGGACCACCAGCCCGCAGCGGCCCTCTCCCCCTCGGCTGGGCAGGGCCCGGGGCCGGACCCCCTCACTCAGGCCCCATCCCTGCAGACAAGGACGTGGACGCCTGCCCCAGCTCGCAGATCTTCCTCTACAACCTGACCACCTGCCAGCAGACGTGCCGCTCGCTGGCCGAGCCCGACAAGCACTGCCTGAGGGGCTTCATGCCCGTGGATGGCTGCGGCTGCCCCGACCACACATTCTTAGACGAGAAGGGGCGCTGCGTGCCCCTGGCCAAGTGCTCCTGCTACCACCGTGGCCTCTACCTGGAGGCGGGCGACGTGGTCCTGCGGCAGGAGGAGCGCTGGTGGGTGGCCAGAGCTGGGACCTGGGGAGGGGCCATGGCGGGGGCTGATTCTCTGCTTCAAGCTGAAGCACAGAGGGGCTGGAGCTGGTGAACCAGGGCGCCGTGGGGGGCAGGTCCGAGACAGCCAGGCTCTTAGCTGAGCCTGGGCCCCGGGGACAAGGCTGGCAGGCCCCAACCTGGTCACTCCCCTTCCCTCCTGCAGTGTCTGCCGGAATGCGAGGTTGCGGTGCGTGCCGGTCAAGCTGCTCAGCCAGAGTAAGTGGCCGCCCCGGGCCCGCCCGCCCCTCCCCGGGCCCCCCACTGCAGCTCGAGCTCAGGGATCTCCTCCCTCCCGCAGGCTGCACGGCCCCGAAGATCCTGGTGGATTGCAACAACCTGACCGCCCTGGCCACCCAGAACCCACGCCCCGTCAGCTGCCAGACACTGGCCGCCGGCTACGTGCGTGCTGGGGGCGCTGAGGGCTGGGTGGGGAGCAGGGGGTGGGGGGCTTGGGGGGCTTATGGGGTGCCCACTCCGAGAGCCCTGATGCCCAGTCTGGAGGACAGGTGGCCTTGTTGGGGTCCTCAGGAGGGAGGCCGTGGCACAGGGGTCACTTGAGGCGCCCCTGGCAGGCAGTGGTACCCCCTCCCCACCCCATGCTGGGCTCTAGGGGAGGGGCTCCCGGGGAGAGGGTGTGGGTGCAGGGTGAGGAGGTGGCACGCACACGGCCTGCCTCTGGGGAGGGGCTCCAGCCACACCCATCGCTCTCCTGAGCCCCACTCCCTGTCCGCCCCCTAGTACCAGACAGAGTGCATCAGTGGCTGCGTGTGCCCCGAGGGACTGATTGATGACGGCCGCAGCGGCTGCGTGGTGGAGGACGAGTGTCCCTGTGTCCACAACAAGGACTTCTACTCCCCTGGGGCCAAGGTCAAGGTCGACTGCAACACCTGGTAGGGGCCGGCCCACCAACGCCCTGGGGCCCCCACTGCTCGACAGGGTGCCCCCTATGTCCACGCCACCCAGGGGGCCAGGTGTGCGTGTTTTGGGCAGCATTTCCAGGAAGACAGGGTGGGTCTGAGTGGGGGGAGAGTCTCGGCCCCCTGCTGCCTCGGCCCCCTCAGGCCCCTCTCCAAACCCCCCCAGCACCTGCCAGCGGGGCCGCTGGACGTGCACCCAGACCATGTGCCATGGCACCTGTGCCATCTACGGGAGCGGCCACTATATCACCTTCGACGGGAAGTACTATGACTTTGATGGGCACTGCTCCTACGTGGCCGCCCAGGTGAGCAGGTGGGCACTGTGCAGGTGAGGCTGCAGAGCCCTGGGGGGGGCTGGCCTGCTGCTGCCCCTGCCCCTGCTCACCCTGCCCACCCTGCCCCTCACGCTGCCTCCAGCTGGGCAGGGAGCAGGAGTCAGGGCAAGCCTGGGGTGGGGGCCAGCCCTCCCATGGCCCCGCCACACCCCTGGGAGATTCGGGCGGCTGGGTGGGCATGCACCCTCCCACTCTGTGACCTCCCACGCGTGGGCGGGCCAGCCTTCGGGGAAGGAGGGGTTAGGACAGGCCCAGCGAGGGCTGGGCCAGGCAAGTCCCCCAGACCCCCTTGCGGCTGCTACCCTGCTCGGCAGAGGAGGGGCTGAGACTCAGCCAGGTTGCTGGCAGCCTGGGCCTCCTGGGAAGGGGGACAGAGCTACTGGGTGGGTGGCCCAGGGCCTCTGCTCACGGCCTGCAACCCCCAGGACTACTGCGGCCAGAACTCCTCACTGGGCTCCTTCAGCATCATCACCGAGAACGTCCCCTGTGGCACCACGGGCGTGACCTGCTCCAAGGCCATCAAGATCTTCCTGGGGGTGAGTGGGGGACTGCCTGGGATGTGAGGGTGCTCGGGGACCCTCCCTCCCAGCCAGTGACCACCCTGTCCTCACACCCAGAGGACGGAGCTGAAGCTGGAGGACAAGCACCGCGTGGTGATCCAGAGGGATGTGGGCCAGCACGTGTCCTACACCACCCGGGAGGTGGGCCAGTACCTGGTGGTGGAGGCCAGCATTGGCGTCATCGTTATCTGGGACAAGAAGACCACTGTCTTCATCAAGCTGGCCCCCGGCTACAAGGTGCGACCCCCACTGCTGGCCTGCAGGCCCCTCGCCCCAGGCTCCGGGGGGTACAAGCCCCACCCCCTCCTCCAGAAGGGCCGCGCTGGCTCCGCTCCATCCCGCCCCGCCCCCTGCCCCGCCCCCGCCCACCAGCTCCACCTAGCCGCGCCCCCAGCGGCCCCTCTCGTTGGCCCCGCCCATCCCTGCCCCGCCTCCCTGGCCCCGCCCCCAGCCCCTACCCTCCCGAGCCCCGCTCCCCTCGCGACGCCCTGGGCCGCCTCCCTGCCCCGCAGGGCGCCGTTTGCGGGCTGTGCGGGAACTTCGACCACCGGTCCAACAATGACTTCACCACGCGGGACCACATGGTGGTGGAGAACGAGCTGGACTTCGGAAACAGCTGGAAGGAGGCCCCCACCTGCCCCGACGTGAGCAGCACCCCCGAGCCCTGCAGCGCCAACCCGCACCGCCGCTCCTGGGCCGAGAAGCAGTGCAGCCTGATCAAGAGCGACGTCTTCAGCGCCTGCCACAGCAAGGTGGGGCAAGGCCCTGGTGGGGCGCCCGCGGGGTCCCCCGCTGGGTGGGAGCCTGGCTGGGGTCACAGGTCCCCAGGCTAGGGGCAGTGGGGGGTGGTCTGCCTGCTGAGGCCTCAGGCCTAGGCTGCCCCTGTTGCCCTCTCTGCCCCCTGGGTTGTCCCGGGGAGGCTGGGGCGGGGCTGCCCGGCTGTGGGGGTCCAGGGCACACCTGGGGCGTCTCCCCCAGGTGGACCCCAAGCCGTTCTACGAGGCCTGCGTCCACGACTCGTGCTCCTGCGACTCGGGCGGAGACTGCGAGTGCTTCTGCTCGGCCGTGGCCTCCTACGCCCAGGAGTGCACTAAGGAGCAGGCCTGCGTCTTCTGGAGGACCCCCGACCTGTGCCGTGAGCACCGGGCCGCCCTGGGCGTGGGGGCCAGCGGGCGAGTGTCCCCGGGGCCTGCGTGTCTGACCCGGGCCCCCACCCCCAGCCGTCTTCTGTGACTACTACAACCCGCCTGACGAGTGCGAGTGGCACTACGAGCCCTGCGGGAACCGCAGCTTCGAGACCTGCAGGACAGTCAACGGCATCCACTCCAGCATCCCCGTGACCTACCTGGAGGGTGAGCGGGCCGGGCCGGGGCCCCGAGGGCGGCTGGGGGGCTGCGGACCTTGGGGAAGGCCGGCTCATCTCGGTGCCAGACACGGGGACAGGCGAGGCAGAGGGGGAGGGTCGGCGAGCGGCGCACGGCCTAGGTGGGGGGCACTGGGGGGAGGTGCTGGGCAGGGCGGGCGGATGTGGGGTTTCAGAAAATGAGTGACCTGAGGGGGTGGGCTGTGTAAGGGTGGGAGGCGGGACTGCACACGAGAGTGCTGGTCCCTGTGCCAACAGGCCCACCACAGGGACAGCACCCAGGCCCTGCCTTGCCCGTCCTGCCCCTCCCAGAGGAATGTCCTGAGGACAAGGGCCTGCTGGGGTGGGCTGACGCCAGGGCTCTGGTGGCCAGGACTCCCCTGTGGTGATCTGAACCTGTGCCCTGTGCCCTCCAGGCTGCTACCCCCGGTGCCCCGAGGACAGGCCCATCTATGACGAGGACCTGAGGAAGTGCGTCACCCAGGACAAGTGTGGCTGTTACATTGGCGACAACCGCTACCAGCCGGGGTCATCGGTGCCCACCGAGGACATCTGCCAGTCCTGGTACCTAGCCCCATCCCAGGGTCTGGGGAGGCCAGTGTGCACACACACGTTCACCCAGATGCCCGTCAGTGCACACACAAGCACGTGGGCACACACACCTTTGTACACTGCATGGGCACAGCTGCACACGCACAGATGAAGTTGCACATGCCCAGGTGTCTCCCCCGCCCCATGCCCCCGGTCAGGCCCAAACGAGGGTCCTCTGGAGCTGACCCTGGCACAGTGCCTTGGGGCTTGGGCTGGCTCGGGCAGGGGGTGGTGGGAGCCTGGGCAAGGAGGAGCCGGGCCCCCGGGGGACTGCACCTCGGCTCTTGCTTTGCAGTACGTGCAGCAGCTCCTCGGGTATTTCCTGCCGGCCGGACGAAGGTGCGCTGCTCTCCGCCGCTGGCCCTGCGGCGGTGGGCCAGGGCCCCAGGCGGGAGGGACGTGGCGCTGCCCTCTTCCTGGACCCGGACACGGCCACGGGCGGGGCCTTGAGCTTCTCCCGGGCTTGGGGGGCAGCCTTGGGCCAGGCCAGGCCCGGCTTTGAGGTGTTGACGGCGGGCCCCCGACCCCAGGCAAGGTGGTAAACCAGACCCAGGACGGCGCTTTCTGCTACTGGGAGATCTGCGGCCCCAACGGGGTGGTGGAGAAGCACTTCAACATCTGCGCATCCACGACCCCGACGTCCCGGACCACCACCTCCACCACGGCCCCCGTCACCACCACGACGTCTGTCACCACCTCCAGCTCCACCCCCACCCCGACGCCCAGCACAGGTACCGGCGCAGGCCCAGGCGCCACCAGGGGTGGGGCCACGGGAGGTTTCCGAAATCCAGCCCAAAATATCCTGAGGGTTAGAGGAGGCAGACGCCTGTCTCAGTTCCTCTCCCTGGGTTCCGGTTGAAATCTCAGCCACCACTTAGCCAGCCCCAGAGGTGTGGCAGCCGCAGAGAAAATAAATTTTAAAAACTTAGGTTTTTTTCTTAAATCCTGAACTGTGTAACGACATCCTCTTCACGCTTTTCCCCTCTGCCGCAGCTTCGTCTTCGACAACTCCAGGTAAGTGCTGCACCTGGCGCCTCACGACGACTGCAGGGCAAAGGACAGAGGTGCGTCCGGGGACCCGGGCAGCTTCCCGCGGGACCCGGACGTGGGCTGGGGCTGGGCCGACTCCCGGCGGCTCCCGGCCGGGGCGGGGTGTCTTCTCCGTGACTTTATCTGCAGTTGCCTGGTCCGGGCTTAACGAAGCCTTGATCAGTTCTGGGTGGCATATTGGTGGTCAAGTCACACAGCCCCTCGCGGTGGGCTTCCTTGCGGGAGCCGGCAGCCCTCTGCTTACTTAGTTTTTGGTATGAGGATTTGAAACTAGCTGGGGACACTCGCTGGGCTGGGGCTTTGAGACCCGGGAGTGGCTTGGTGGGCCCTTCCGTTTATGGGCCTTGGCCGCAGAGGTGAGGGCCAAAGTGGGGGCCGGCCCCAAGCTTGTTGATTCTGCAGTTCGGCGCGTTGGCAGTGTCGGGGCGGCACTGTCCGGGGAGGGGCAGTCGTGGCGGTCAGTGAGTTCTCTGAGCCTGGTGGCCGCCCCGAGCGTCCTCTTCCCAGGTGGGAGTGAGAGGGTTTGGGTTCTACTTCCCCAGAGCTGTGCTGCTTCTGGTCCGACTGGATCAACCAGGCCCACCCGGAGGGCGGCGAGGGCGGTGGCGACCGGGAAACCTTTGACGGCGTCTGTGCAGCCCCTGAGGACATCGAGTGCAGGTCGGCCACGGAGCCGCGCCTCAGCTGGGAGGAGCTGGGCCAGAACGTGCAGTGCAGCCCCACGGACGGGCTCGTCTGCAAGAATGAAGACCAGTTTGGAATCGGGCCGTTCAGCCTCTGTTACGACTACGAGATACGTGTCTATTGTTGCCTGGTGATGGAAGTGTGCCCCACATCCAGCACGGCTCCCCCGCAGACCTCAACCACGGCCACCCCCAGCCCGCCAAAGACCACCACCACTACCCCCCCAA
>PVKY010015257.1:0-10251 GCA_004027775.1 Bradypus variegatus | reverse complement strand
TTTTTTCCCCATTCTTTCTTTTGTGTTTTCATTTTCCTTTCTGTCATCTTCTAGGTCACTGATTCGTTGTTCAGCTTCCTCTAGTCTTGTACTGTGAGTATCCAGGGTCTTTTTAATTTGGTCAACAGTTTCTTTAATTTCCATAAGATCATCCATTTTTTTGTTTAAACTTGCAATTTCTTCTTTATGCTGTTATAGGGTCTTGTTGAAATCCTTGAAACCCTGTGCCATGGTCTCATTGGTCACTTTTATTTCTTTGATTAGTTGTTCTAGGAGCTGTGTCTCTTCTGGTCTTTTTATTTGGGTGCTTGGGCTTGGGGTATCCATATTGTCTGGTTTTTTCATATGCTTTAAAATTTTCTGTTGTTTTTGTCCTCTTGGAATTTGCTTAATTTTATGTGGTTCTTTTAGGATTTGTAGACCGATTGAAATCCTTATCTCTAGTTTATCTGTTCTAGAGCTTTGTGGAGTACAGTTTCTCTAACTAATCAGCAGGTGGCGTCCACTGGCCACCTATTATCCACAAGCCAATTCTCCCCTGCTTAGCCTTTGGGGTGAGTTAGGGGGTGAGTCTTGTGGGGTCCGATTGGTGTACCAAGTTTGCGTGTGTAGTTGGTGTTGCCTGCCCTATATATGGGGCATGTATCTGGGCGGTCAGGGAGAATGGGTGGCTATAACAGAAAACTCCCTGGTGTTGCTGCAGTTTTAAAGCTGCTGCAATAGTCTAATCTTTCAGTTCATTCCTGCCCCTGTTTGTCTCTGCCTCTGACCCCCAAGTCTCTGGTATTGTCGTATGGCCCCTGAGATTTGTGAGTGGGTCCCTTTTCCCGTCCATGCACCCTTTGGTCCTCTGTTGAGGGATGACTCTGTTATGTCACCAGTGAGTGCTGTCCTCCTAGGGTGGTTCTGGGCTGCTGGGCTTTGTAGAGAGGCTTCCAGTCTGCTTAAATGATATCTGAATTGGGCTTTGTTAGTTCCCGCTGCTGCACCTTCCCAGCTCTGGGACAACCCGCTGAGGGTGCAGGGAAGGCTGATGTCCATGCCCAATTTTGTGGTGTTTGCGTGTTATTTGAAGCACTTTTGTCACACTTGGTTGCCTGGGGCAGCTCTGGGGTATGGGGCTGGCAACAGGCAGGAGTGTTTCCTGTCCACCAGGATGGTGGCTGTGAGCATACGCCCCCCCTTTTCTTGGGAAGTTGTGGTGTTTAGTGATTTCTCTCAGCCTCTGGATTATTGCCTTTTGTCTCAGAGCTCTCTTAGTTCTGCACTCATTTTAGAGTATTAATTTTAGAAACAGAAAAGAAAAAAAAAAGGTCCTCCTCACAGATCTAGTGGATTATTGAAATGTTAAGAGACAAAGCAGTTAGGGCCATTAATGAGATATCCATGGGACAGAGAGTTCAGTCCCTCCTCCGAAATTGCCCGAGCTCTGCCCTTCCCCCTTCCATGCGCCCGAACTCCAAAAAGCTGCTGCTTTTTTTCTTTTCTTTTCCTGGGTTCCCAGTGCCGGCACTCCCTCCTCCCACGGGACCGAGCCTGGCTGGGAGGGGCGCGGGTCCCCTGGCCGCAGAACCTTTCTGAGCGGTTCCCCCTCCCTGCTGTGCTTATCCGGGACCTCTGCTGCGGCAGAGCCGTGACACGTCACAAGTGCGTCACAAGTGCGTGCCGTTCTCCAGGGAGGCCCTGGGATGCCGGGCTGTGTAGGGGCGGTCCCAGCCTGCTTCAAAGATGGTTGAGTAGGAGGGGTTAATTACTCCCTTTCCACACAGCTTCGCTCTCCCAGCCCTGTGACAATCAGCCGTGGGTGTATTCAAAGCCACTGTCCGCAGCGGATAATGTGGCATGTGACTGGTGCCGCAAGAAAAGGTCCCCGCCAGGCTAGGTCTCCTGGCGTGGCTCCGTGCTGTGCACTCGGCCCCGGGCAGGAGCAGCCCCACCCGCCAGGGAGACGGCTGTGAGCAGCGCGGCCCTTTTCTTTCACCTGTCCCTGGCTCCCCTTTGATCCCCTGGGCCCGAGACAGTCAGCAGTGGGTATGGGAAGGGGAATCCTCCACGCCAGACACCGAGGTGCTAGTCCACACCACTCCCGTCCTATCTGCCGCTGCTCCCGGGCTCCAAGCGCCACCCCGCTGTTTCCCCGCACCGCAGCGTGGCCGGGGAACTTAGCCGAATCACTCACTCATCCCAGAATGTAGAGTCCTGGTTTCAGCAAATGCACGTTACCTGTGGCTCCAGCAGACCTTGTCCGGCTGGTGCTACCCTGGAGCCGACGTTCTGGGTCACTTTCTGGTTTTTGCTCAGTGTCTTTCATGGAGGAGTCTCCCTGCTCTGTCTCACCTAGCCGCCATCATCCCCCTCTCCCATCTTTCACTCTTTACAGATGGACCTGTGTGTGTGACTGCTCTTCTTCAGGGCTTTTCCATATAATGAGTTTGGACAATAGCTCCAGATCAAAGTTTAGGGGCCTCTCCATCCTTTCTGTGTGTGCATCTTGTTTTGACATGCAGAGTATGACCCTGGGGATTCCCTTCTTTTCATGTTTCTGAAGGCCCCTTTTCCCAAGGAAATCATTTCCTCATGGTCCTGGCCACAGACTGTATGCCCTTTGTCAGCAGTCCCTTGACTTAGGTAGTTCCACTTGTCTTCTCTCCCACAGAGAGAAGAGTTCTGTGAGTTGCTTTCTCACACTGGGCGAGTCCTGGGACAAGTCCCTCAGGCCACCATCAGCCAGACGCACGTGCTCTCCCACTATATGCACAAGGGTTACTCTGCTCCCTCTGGAACTGGGAACAGGGCTTTGTGCTTGGGGTACAGGCCAGCTAGGGGAGCAGTGAGCCAGGATGCCAGGAGATCCTACTGCTTTTAAGTAACCTTTTTCTTGATTCGGCTCTCAAACTGCTACTGCAGTCCTTCACCTGTCTTCTGAAGCTTTGATGTTTCTGACAGGTATGCTGGTTGTTCAGAGCTTTTGTGGGTGTACAGAGCCCTGAAGTGCCTCATCCCACCATCTTGATCTTTGACACAGAACTTTCAGTGTCACCCTGGGTGTCATTACCCAGATGAATTACAAGTAGAAGAAAGCAGAGGACCATGTCTGTGGTTTTGATGAGCCTGGACAGGCACCCACAGCAAACTGACTGGAATTCAGCAATAGCATCACTTCTATCTTCCTGAGTGGATGGAAAACATAGTCTAGTAGTGTGACCAGGAGAAAAGAAAAAAGAGGAAATGCCATTTACTATTTGTATAAATTGAACAAGTTGCTTAAACACTCAGACCCAGTTGTCTAATTCATAAGGAAATTGACCATAATACTTGTCTTAATGGATTGTGTGAGGCTAGGAAAAATGATGCTTTTAAAGCATCTGGAGCAGTGCTTGGCAGAAGGTAGATGCTCAAATATAATAACTATTATTGAGTACTCTATAGTAAATTAATATATAATATATTTTTTATGCAGTCATTATTCCCAGTGACTCAACAATCTGGTTGAGGAGAAACACTTTCAAGGGAATATTTGATGAATGCCAAAATATTTCACAGGAGATTAAGATCTCTGTGACTAGGAGTCAATTAAAGAGGGATTCCAGAGGAGATAAGACTCTATCTTTATGGAGAGAAGGATTCAGATAGAAATTTTAGACATGTAGTATTTGATATAGATTATTAAGAGGGAATAACTAGTTCATCTCTTTATATTAAAATATTTTTGCCCCTCATGGAATTTGGGGGAAAGATTATGGGAGTAGGATGTGGGGAACAGCAAATTAAGTAAGCATATGGGATTAACTGAAGCCAATGGAAATTTGGCCAAGCTATCAGAGCTGTGAGAAATTCCTAAAAAAGCTTTTGGTTTTGGCTACCTTCTGTGTCAAGCCCTTTTTAAACTTCTGGGAATTGGGTATGTTTTCATATGTGTTGAAATGCTAAAGAGGCTTCTTGCTATATTTGTAAGGATGATCTAGGTTATACTGCAGTAACAAGTGAGCACCAAAATCTCCATGACTTAACACGACAAAGACCGTATGCTTGATATGGATCCAAATTGTCACTCAAGAATCCCTGCTAACAGAGGCTCCAGGATCTTGTGATGCTGCCATCTCAATACAGGAATTCCATGGTAACTGTGGCAGGGAAAGAAATGACCAGTCTGAACTACTTCAGATCAGAAGTGGCATCCATCACTTATGCACAAGGTCCCTTGCTCAGGACTTGTCACTTGGTCCGTAACTGAAAAAAAAGGGGTTAGGATATCTTCCTGTGTCCAGGATCATGTAAGAGATTCAAGTACAGTAGCACTTGGTATCCTACAAAATCTGGATACCACTTAAAGACTGGATCTCTGAACTCTAATGAGGCAAAGCAAGGTGGTAAGCAATACTTACTCTACCAGTGGCCTACATCTCAAATCTAAACCAGGCAAATCCTTAGGATGAGGAGATAGACTATTCAATCTTCTCTGAAAGATGGTATTCACATCTCACTTAACCTAGGTTTTTTGTTTGTTTTTATTGATACCACTTACACAGGGCTTGCATTTTGCTTGGGATGATAAGGGATGCAAAGAAATTATTAAAAAAAGCCATCTCTCTCTTAAAAAGTGTATAATATTGCCACTGAGGTAATACTCACACTTTAAAATAACTGCATATCAATTCAGTGTGAAATGATGCAAAAAAGCATTGAAAACAAACAAAAACAGATTAGATTCCTGGGTATCAGAGGGGTGGGGAAAGGTTTCCAGACGGAGACAAAACTTAAGTCAGGCTTTGAAATTGGATGAGCAGTGGGAAAGAGTGATGATATTTTGGAACTAGGCAAGCAATGTGTTGTTGTGGCATTAACATGGGAACGATTGTGACACGCTCCACTGAGCAGTCAGCTTGGAGCCTCTGGGTCCTATTTTCAAGAATTTGTTTTTCCTATATTGTCTCAGTAATTTCTTGGTAGAACAAAGTGAATTTTCTGATACTATATCTCACAATCTTCTTCTTTCTTCTTTTTTCCTTCCCCTGACTCTAGACTTTTGGATCCATATAATACCACATATTACTTTCCTAGGACTGCTGTAACAAACTACTACAAACTTGGTGATTTAAAACAACAGAAACCTTATTTTCTCACAGCTCCAGAGACCGGAATTCTGAAATCAGCGTGTCAGCAGGGCCGTGTTCTCCCTGAAGTATCTAGAAGAGAAACTGCTCTCTCCCTCTTCCAGCTTCTGGTGGCTTCCAATGTTCCTGGGCCTTTAGCAACCTAACTCCAGACTCTGCATATGTGTTCTGATTTTTGGATTGGAAAACAAAGGATAAGATACTAGAGAACGTAGATGACTCAAATGAACTGAAAACTTTTAATAGAATGTAATCCATCAAACAGAAGCCAAGTTCACAGTATGTTGGTATTATTATCATTATGTAAAGGAAGAGGGACAGTCTTGTTATTCAGGTTTGAAAGGAATTTATCCTAAAAAAGGTAAAATAGAAAAATGTACTGTTCCCTAAAAGAGGTGTTCATAAGTGTTTGTTTTCCTTACTTTTAAAATACCTTGTATTTTCTGTGGTATTTTCTGTGAGGAGACTCAGTTTTTATACTGAGAAAGATTGATCATAAAACTGTAGGCTTGGAAAGCTGTAGGACGTTGAGTTCAAACTCTTTGTTTTACCAAAAGACTAGATACCAAGTCTTCTGAGTCCAAGTATAGAAACATTCTTTTCCATAGAAAAATATGCAGTAGAATAATCTTTAAAATTTACATGGACCCCTTTACACCAGAGGTTGGCAAATCATTTCTGAAAGGTCCAGACAGTAAATATTTTCTGACTTGTAGGCCATACAGTCTCTGTGGCAACTACCCAACTTTGCCATTGTACAGTGAAAGCAGCCAGACAATCTGTAAAGAAATGGGTGTGGCTGTGTTCCAAAAAATCCTTATTTATGGGTCCTGAAATTGAATTTCATATAATGTTCATGCAACAGAATATTATTCTTAGCTTATAGGCTGGGTGAAAACAGGCTGCAGGTTGTATTTTCTCCCCAGGATGTAGTTTGCATTTGATTTATACTCTCAAAGAATCAGCTTTCTTCCTCATATTCTTTTGGGTCTGGTTTTAGAATTTTGTACCTTTCTAACAGCAATTTAGGAATATCTGTTTCTGAAGTGATTAGAATAAATATTGCCTAAAATTTGTAGATAAATTTTATCAATGGTGTTACTGAGATTTTTTAATCCTCACTTTTATTTACTCTGCTCATCTCCAGTGACTTCCTCCTGACAACCATATCCAGTACCTGTCACTGGAAGTTTCTGCGGGTTACAGCTCCAGTGTGCATCTCCAAGCCACGTGCCTCTACCCATGTAGCCAGAGGAGAAACTCCTCCCCACCGTCTTTCACCTGAATAATTCTTAGGAGATCTTCAAAGTCCCATTCAGTTCTCACACCTCTGAAATCTTCAGAGCCGTTCCCTAGCATACTGATAGTACAACATATAGTTTAGAGCTTAATTTTAATATATCCTCACAAGGGCTTTTCCATTCGCTAAGAGCAGACTGATAGATACCTTCAGTAATAAATTATTTAATTCTTCAGTTGCCCCTTAATATAAAGCATGTGCCTAAATATACATTGGTGAGTAATAGGTCCCGATTAGCTGAGGCAGGCAGAGATTGCCCTACTCCAAAACTTCTAACTAACCCCTTTTACTAGATTCTTAGATTGGCTGTCTTCTATAGCTTCTTTGAAGAGTTTTGAAGAACAGCAGCATGGCTTAGAGAAAAGACAATAAGTGTTGCAGTTAGTCAGACCTGGATTGGAATTCTGGTTCTGACACTTACTGGCTGTGTGGCTTACTCTTTAAGCCCAGATTTTCTCATCTGTAAAAAGAGAATAGTGATATCTATTTTACAAGCCCATAGAATAGTTTAAGTTAAATTATATGATGTACTATATGGCATATAATAGGCACTCTTAAATGGTTGCTATTATTAATCCACTTCCATATATTATATAGTAGTATGGAAAAAGTAGTATAAATGATTGTATATGTGATTTGGAAAGCAAACTCTGAAGTTAAGGGGATAATGGGAGAGAGCAGGGGAGAAAAAAGATGGAAGAAGTGTGGCAAACTTTTATCACTATGTTCTTTTTCCCTATGAGATTTCATTCTCACTTCGGGCATTCAGCCGTACTTCAGTGTGTTGATGATTCCCAAATGTATATGATTACTCAAACACTGACTGTGAGATCTAGACTGATAATATTCAAATATTTAATCCATTTCACTTTAGACATTTCAAAATCATCCTGGTGAAATTTATCCTCAACATGCACTCCAAACCTCTTCCTTCTCTAATGTCTATAATTCAGTTAGATGGCACCATTGTGCATTCAGCTATATGATCTAGAAACCTGGGAGTCTTTCTTGCTTCATACATGTACCTCATGTTTCCCCCCAACAAACCAAATTAATCACCAAGATCCAGTCCTTTTGTCTTCTAAATATATGTCTCATCTTCATTGAGTGGCATCACCCACAACTACTCTCGCCTTCTCTACAATTCCTTGTCCCTCTATGGCCACAGTGGTTTTGAATTTTTTTTTTTTAAGCCAAATCTGGCCATGTCTTTCTCTGCTTAAAACACCTCACTAAAGTTTCGTGACTTTTAGGATGAAGTCTGCATTCCTCAGTTTGCCCTACTGACTATTTCACTAACCTCTTCTGATCTCACACTGTTCTTTACTCTCTCAATTCTAGGTACATTGTTCTCATTTTATTTCTTAAATGAACAATACTTCCTCTGGGTCAAGAGCCTTGGCAATTGTGTTTCTCCTTTATTGCATGCCTGCTGCTTCCTTAAATGGATTTGATCTTGGGAAATGTCCTTTTATTTAGAAAAATTACCTCTTAAGTATGCATTCTGCCCTAAGTAATCTCTGGCATAGCATCCTGGCTGAGTAGTTGACCAGCCAATTACTGAACACTGTTGATGAGAATCAAGGAATAATTGTGCATGTAACAGTGCCTTGTTTTAGGGTGCTTCCCACTGAATTCCTCAGTGTTTGTTATTTATTGAGTTGCTATTGTTGCCCATACAAAGAATATGAAACATATGTGTCTGTATCTAGTAAGTGTGATGAATGCTAAGAAGCTGCACATCTTCCTCCTCTACTTCTAGTCTTCTTGACAGGAAAGATTCTTGTGTGGGCTGTCAAAACTCTCAGCAAACCTCTTCTAGGGAATATCAATAATAAGAGTGCTTTGCATGTTTTTTTATTGTTTTCATATACATGTCTCATGGGATGACGACAACAAAATTGTGATGCATATAAGAAAGGTTGTTTTTTTTTTTATTTTATGGTTAGGAAACTATTTCATTTTATAAACATGTGGTGAGACTTCTAAGATAACCACATAGAACTGGTAACCAGTAGACACCAAACTAGGAACCAAGTGACCTGAGAACTGGTCCAGTCCTTTCCTACTTTGTCACTTGAACTGCTCATTCCTTCTTCCTTATTTCCCAATGGGAGCATGAGTTTCCTTAGTTAAATCACTGAATTCCATGGTCGCATTCTGGTGGAGGAGAGGCTGAGATTCAGCTAAGACCAAACCAAAGGGCCCACACTAGCTTCCATGCTAGTGACTTTACAGCTCCTTCACTGTCATGTTACTTCCAGAGCACATGAAATCATCATCCTTATTAGGACAGAGATGTTGGAAATGTGTGACTGCCAGGAGGTTAAGCTCAGAGCAGATGGATTCCAAACCATTCCAGAATAGATGATCAAATACCAACACTTTCCAAATTGGTTTCTCTTGCTTCTCTGCCAGCCTTTTACAATCAGGATGTCAAGTTATAGTGACCCTTGCTCCTATCTTTGACTGCCTAAAATTCCTATTTATAAAATGTCCTATGTGTTTAAAAACATATAATTTAATGTTAACTTTTTAAAAATACAATAATGAATCTCAACTGGTAAAGAGGACAAACTGTGATAGAATATGAGTTTCAAACTCTGATAAAATATGTTCTCCTTGGAAAGTGACCTAATGAATGTGTGGCATTCATTCAGAACTCTGGGTTCTCCTTCCTCAGCAGATGGATGCCATCTCCAAAGATCCGCAAGGAAGGAGATTGCATAACCTCCATCAGCATCCTGCTTTTCTGACAGTAAAGAAAGAGACACCTAGTAACCCAGTTGCACCTAAAAATTAGTGAGAAGTTGCTTCCAACAATGTTGATGGCTGTGCCAACAATTTGTCTAAGTATACATTTTGGCATTTACCTTGAAGAGAATACCTCAGCCCTGCATTCCTGTACTGAAACTGAAGTTGTGCCTTCCTTTTTTTTTTTTATTCTTTAAATATGTCAAGAAAAAAAAACATGAAAAAGGAAAATTGGCAAACATTTTCCTTGCCAATAATGAAAACAAGACTAGAAAGACAGTCCCAGGGTGAATAAAAACCTTGAATATAAAGCATGTTATATCTAGAAAGTCTCAAATTTCAACAGCATGATGACATAAGTGTCTCTATAATGTATCTTCAGCTGATGGTATCAGGGGAACATAAGACATTTGAGAAAATAGTAACATAAAAACTAACATTGGGGCATGTCATCCGTAATGGCAACTAAGAGAATATTATTTGTGGGCAGAAAGCTCTCCCTCCCTTTTTCACTCCATCTCTAACCCAGCATTGAATTAAAATTAAGGAAGGGGAACTACTTTTTTTTTTAATTTTAGCAGAAAATGTCATGCAAATACCAGAGTTCTTTCTGTGTGTTCACATCTCTCTTAAAAGCTGATAACTGCAAATCATGGAAACACTAACTATATTGGAAAATATTAATTCTGAGTAAAAGCACAATTTCCATGAGATGTGGCTGGTTCTGAAGCTTTGGAAAGGTGCTTCAGAATGGAGTAAAACTGGGAATCACTAAATTTAATGCATGAACCTTGGACACTGATGGATATATGTCATCTACTGACAGATTTATATAGCTCTCTCTCTCTGTCTTGCCATCAGGTCACATCTTTTGAGGGCTCCACTCAATCCTAAACTTTTCTGCCATTTAAATATACTTGAAATTATCTCTTCAAGATCCAAAGAGGTAGTAATGCCCTCTTTTGAAAATGACATTCATAGATATTACATGGAAATAATGGGGCACATTGAGAAGAGGTTAAGTCTGTCCTTTGACTTTAGGACAAACTGATCCCATGGTGTGCAAATAAATATCTGCTCACA
>PVKY010015256.1:0-10248 GCA_004027775.1 Bradypus variegatus | reverse complement strand
TGAGTGTCTCTTCAGTTAGGTTATTTCTAGTGTATAGGAACATTACTGACTTATGTGCACTATTTTGTATCCTGCTACTTTGCTAAATTTATTAGCTCAAGTAGCTGTCATCAGTTTCTCAGGGTTTTCCAAGTATAAGATCATATCACCTGCAAATAATGACAGTTTTTCTTCTTCCTTTCCAATTTGGATGCATTTTATTTCTTTGTTTTGTTGGATTGCTCTGGCTATCACTTCTAGCACAATGTTGAATAATAGTGATGGCAGCAAGCATCCTTGTCTCATTCCTGATCTTAGAGGTAAGGCTTTTAGTCTCTCGCCATTGAGGACTATGCTGGCTGTGAGTTTTTCATATATTTCCTTTATCATATTGAGGAAGTTTCCTTCAATTCCTACCTTTTAAAGTGTTTTTATCAGGAAAGGATGCTGGATTTTGTCGAATGCCTTTTTAGCATCTATTGAAATGATCATTTGATTTTTCCCTTTTGATTTGTTAATGTGTTGTATTTTATTGATTGATTTTTTATGTTCAACCATCCTTGCATGCCTGGAATGAACCCCACTTGATTTTTTTTTAATGTGTCTTTGGATTCAATGTGCAGGTATTTTGTTAAAAATTTTTGCTTCTATATTCATGAGGGAGATTGGCCTGTAGTTTTCCTTTCTTGCAGCATCTTTACGTGGTCTTGGTATTAGAGTGATGTTAGCTTCATAAAGTGAGTTAGGTAAGTGTTCATTTTCTTCAGTTTTTTGAAAGAGTTTAAGATTGGTGTCAGTTCTTTTTGGAAAGTTTGGTAGAATTTCCCTGTGAAACCATCTAGCCCCGGGAGTTTATTTGTGGGAAGCTTTTTGATGATTGATTGGCTCTCTTTGCTTGTGATTGGTTGGTGGAGGTCTTCTGTTTCTTCTCTAGACAGTCTAGCTTGTTCATATATTTCCAAGAAATTGTCCATTTCCTCACATTATCTTGTTTGTTAGCTTACAGTTGTTCATAGTATCCTCTTATAATTTTTTAATTTCCTTGGATCTGCAATGTCCCCTCATATATTATTTTGTTTTTTGAGTCTTCTTTCTTTTTGATTTTATCTGTCTAGCTAAGGGCTTGTCAGTCTTGTTGATGTTCTTAAAGAACCAACAAAAAAACAAAAACCAACTATTGTTTTTTTGTCATTTATTTCTGCTTTAATCCTTGTTTTTTTTTTGTTGTTGTTCTGCATGGTTTAAGTTTAATTTGCTATTCATTTTCTAGCTTCTTCATTTGTTCCCTTAGTTCTTTGATTTTACCTTTTTTCTTCCTTTTTAATGTATGCATTTAGAGCTGTAAATTTCCCCCTCAATACCACCTTTGCTGGGTCCCATAAGTTTTGATATGTTGTGCTGTCATTTTTATTCGTCTCTGGATATTTAGCAATTTCTCTTGCTATTTCTTCTTTAACCCTCTGATTGTTTAGGAGTGTGTTGTTTAACCTCCAGATATTTGTGAATGTTCTAACTCTTTGATAGTTATTGACTTCTAGCTGTATTCCATTGTGATCAGAGAATGTACTTTGAATAATTTCAATATTTTAAATTTATTGAGGCTTGTTTTACAGCCCAGCATATGATCTATTCTGGAGAAAGTTCCATGGGCACGAGAGAAGAAGATATATCCTGGTGATTTGGGATGTAGTGCTTTATATATGCCTGTTAAGTTGAAATCATTTACCACATTTTTTAGTTTTTCAATTTCCTTGTTGTTCCTTTGTCTGGTTGATCTATATATGAGAGAGAGTGATGTATTGAAGTCTCCAACAAGCATTGTGGAAACATTTATTACTTCCTTCAGTTTTGCCAGTTATTTGTCTCATGTACTTTGGGGCACCTTGATTGGGTGCATAGACATTTATGATTGTTATTTCTTCTTGTTGAATTGTCCCTTTTATTAGTATATAGTGTCCTTCTTTGTCTCTTATGACATCTTTACATTTAAAGTCGTATTTTATCTGAGATTAATATTGCTACTTCTGCTTTCTTTTGGCTGTAGCTTGCATGGGATATTTTTTTCCATCCTTTCACTTTCAATTTCTTTGGGTCCCTGGGTCTAAGATGAGTCTCTTGTAAGCAACATATTTATGGTTCATATTTTTGATCCATTCTGCCAATCTATATCTTTTAATTGGGGAGTTTAAACCATTCACATTCAATGTTATGACTGTGAATGAAATTCTTGAATCCGCCATCATATCCTTTTGTTTTTATTTGTCAGATATATTACCCCCCTCTTTATTTCCTTTAGTGTATCCTTACTAAAACTCTTTAGTTCTGTGCCTTTCTCCATATCTCTTCTCAGCTCGTGGGGCTCCCTTTAGTGTTACTTGTAGGGCAGGTCTCTTGTTAGCAAACTCTCTCAGCATTTCTTTGTCTGTGAAGATTTTATACCCCTCTTGAATTTGAAGGAGAGAGTCTTGGTTGGCAATCTTTCTCTTTCAGAATTTTAAATATGTCATACCACTGCCTTCTCACCTCCATGGTGGCTGCTTAGTAGTCACTACTAGTCTTATGTTATTTCCTCTGTATGTGATGAATTGGTTCTCTCTTGCTGCTTTCAGAATTTTCTCCTTTTCTTCAGCATTTGACAATCTGATCAGAATATGTCTCAGAGTGGGTTTATTTGGATTTATTCTGTTTGGAGTTCGTTGGGTGTCTATGATTTGCTTATTTATGTCATTTAGAAAGTTTGGGAAGTTCTCTCCAACAATGTCTTTGAATACTTTTCGTAGACCTTTACCCTTCTCTTCCACTTCTGGAATGATTTTTATATTTGTGTGCTTCATGTTGTCCATTATATCCCTGAGATCCATTTCGAATTTTTCAATTGTTTTCTACATTCTTTCTTTGGTACTTTCACTTTCAAGCCTGCACTCTTCCAGTTCACTTATTCTTTCCTCAGCTTCCTCTAATCTAGTACTGTGTGTATCCAGAATCTTTTAAATTTGATCAAAAGTTTCTTTTATTTCCATAAGATCATCTATTGTTTTATTTACTTTTGCAAATTCTTCTTTATGCTCTTTTAGGGTCTTCCTGATGTCCTTTATTTTCCTGAGCCATGGTATTGGTGTTTGTTATTACTTCTTTGATTAATTTCTCCAAGTTCTGTATCTCCTCTGATTTTTAAAATTTGGGCATTTGGGTTATCCATATCTTCTGGTTTCTTCATGTGCTTTGTAATTTTCTGTTGTCTTTGGCCTCTTGGCATTTGTTTATCTTGATAGGGTTTTTTTAGTATACGCAGGGTTGTTTAAACAATTATCTGTAATTTGACAGCTATAGCTTGATACAGTGCACTTTCCCTGACCTACCAGAAGATGGCACTCCTGAGCCACCTCTTATCCTCAATCCAGGTCTTCCCAACTTGGTTTATGCAGCGAGTTGGGGTCCAAACCATGTGGATGTCCAATCAGTGCACCAATTTTCTGTGTGCAATGGGGACCGCCAGCCCTGTGTTTGGGGGTTGTGCCCTGTGCAGTTTGGCGGTGTAGAAGGCTTTAAGACCCAGAACTCCCAACTGTTCCCGGGGTTGTGGCTGTGACTCCCTGGGGCTGTGGCAGGCATCCTCCCCTTCAGCTCAGACTCCCTTCAGTCCCTCTCTGCTGTGGACCCTCAAATCTCTGAGCTTGGTGTAGGGCTCCTGTCACGTCCAGTGTGGCTTCCCTGCCTCTCAGCCTCTCAGCTGTGTACCCTGTGGGCTTCTGAGTGTGTCAGGGGAGAGTGTTACGCTGTTACAACCCAGCAGGATATTGAGTTCCCTTGAGGAGTCTCTCGGCCACAGTGCTGTGAAGGGGTGGCTTCCAGCCTGCTTAGAAGATGGTTGCATGGGGCCTGGAAAATAACCCACTTCCACAGTCGTCTGCTTGCTGCAGCAGCTTATCCCTAACTTGGGGACCTTAAGATGTGAGTATGTAAAGGGCTATCACCTATGCCAGTTACCAAGGTGTGTGCCCAGGGCATGGAAGGCATTACCCGCTGCGCTCAGCCGCAGCTCCCGCTGCCGTCTCCCTGGCCGCTCCCAGGGTCCCACTCTGACCCACTTCCAACCACAGCGTGACTCCGGTTGTCTTTCCCAGCAGCTCTCCGGATCAAAGACTTAAACAATTCCAAACACAGGCTCTTTGCTTCTCCAATTGCTCAGTCACTACAGAAGTATAAGTCCTTGCTCAGCCAGTGGGATCCTGGAACCGGTATTCTGGAGCACTTTCTGTCTTTTATCTAGTGTTTTTCATGGAGGAGAATTTTCCTCTGTCTCTCCTAATCCACCATTTTGAATCCTCTCAGGTAATTTATTTTTAAAAATTAAATGAAATGCTCTATTTGCTAATAAATAAGTATTTATATACCTATTTCTCATGAAGAAAATAAGTATTAGTAAATGTAGCTCTGATGAGTCTATTGTTATCTGAGACTAAATAGAATTGCATATGCTGTGGTTGCTCCCACAATGTAAATCTTGATACAGGCCTGAATTATAATATTTGTTAATTTGTACATCTTTAGCTTATTGATTCTAGGAGTTTTCATTTTTCTCAGACTTATATTTAATCTTATGTATTTGTAGGTATGGAACTCAATTGGAATTATTCGCTGCTATAATGATGAACAAGACAATGCCATAGATGTGGAGTTTCATGATAGCTCTCTACACCATGCAACACATTTGTCAAACACTTTGAATTATACAATAGCAGATCTTTCCCATGAGGCTATTTTGTTGGCATGTGAAAGCACTGATGAACTAGCAAGGTAAATTCAAAGTTTTTAGGAAGAATTTGGCACTGTTAAACTGTTAAGATACTGTTGTTAAAAACTAAAGGCAAAAAGTTAACAGAACAAAATGATATCTTTTATAGAATGAAATTGCAGAAATAAGTTTAGTATAAACATCAGCAAGCCCATAATATCTCAACATACAAATTCTGATTTTTCCCTAATTGTCTCCTGGATACATTCTCTCTAACTATATATATCAAACTGAAATGACATCATTTGCAATGCAAGAGAGAGGGACTGTTTTTTACATTGTTATTTTTATTAAAAATATTATTATAAAAACTAAAATAGTATATATTATTATTATTATAAGGAATATACATTCATTAAAAAAAAAACTTAAGCAGTACAAAATTTTAAAAATAATAAGTTCCCTCAGTTCTCTGATTATAATTACTGTTAACAATTTGATATGTATCTTACATTTCTCTTGGTATGAATTACCCTTTTTTTTAAGGTTTATTTTATTTAGGTATAATTTATATACAATAATTTGCACCCATCAGGTGTACAGTGTGATGTTTTGACAAGGTAAGCACTACCATAATCCAAATATAGACTTATTTTTATCTCCTCAAAAAGTTCCCTTTGGGGTGAAGGTTGAAACTGTGTGTTAAAACTTCAACTTCCATGTGAGACCAAGGGAAGAGATGTTTATTTGGTGCAGGATCTATATTTTCTAAACAATATAACTTCTACAATCAATCTGTTCAAACATCACAGTTATATGGAACTTTGAGTAGGAAGTGAGATATGGTAGGTTTGCATAGGTTAGAGTGAAATAGCAACACATCCCAAAGTAATTTAGGTGGAGAATAAAAATATATATGCAGAGCCCCCCTGAGGAGCTGGGGGAAAATGTGGAAACGTTGGACTTCCTCACCTAGATTGTTGCTGATGTTCCCACGAACATTGAGGACTGCCGACTTGGTATGCCGAGCCCTCTATCTTGGGGCTTGCTCTTATGAAGCTTGTTGCTGCAAAGGAGAGGCGAAACCTGCTTTTAATTGTGCCTAAAAGTCTCCCCGAATGCCTCTTTATTGCTCAGACATGGCTCTCTCTCTCTAGCTAAGCCACCTCAGCAGGTGATCTCATTGCCCTCCCCGCTACATGGGACCTCACTCCCTGGCAATGCAGGATATGACTCCCGGGGATGAATCTGGACCCAGCATTGTGGGATTGAGGACATCTTCTTGACCAAAAGGGGGATGCGAAATTAAACGAAATAAAGCTTCAGTGGCTGAGAGATTTCAAATGGAGTCGAGAGGTCACTCTGGGGGACATTCTTATGCACTGTATAGATAAAACGTTTTAGGCTTTAATGTATTGAAATAGCTGGAAGTAAATACCTGAAACTATCAAACTCCAACCCAGTAGCCTTGACTTTTGAAGACGTTTGTGTAACAATGTGGCTTACGAGGGGTGACAGTGAATTTGTGAAAACCTTGTGGATTGCACTCCCTTTAGCCAGTGTATGGATGGATGAGTAGAAAAATGGGGACAAAACCTAAATGAAAAATAGGGTGGAATGGGGGTGTGATTTTTTACTTTTATTTTTTATTCTTATTCTGATTCTTTCTGGTGGAAGGAAAATGTTCAAAAATAGATTGGGGTGATAAATGCATAATTATATAATGGTACTGTGAACAGTTGATTGTACACCATAGATGATTGTATGGTATGTGAATGTGTCTCAAAAACTGAGGGGAAAAAAGTTCCCTATGGAATTAATTTCACCTCAGCCCTGAGCTATTGATCTATTTTCTGTCACTATAGCTAAGGCTCGAAACCTCTCTTTAAAAATATAAAAGGATAAAACATGCCCAAAAAATGTTGCCAATCTTTATGCACTCCTCATCAATTTGCTTTTTGTACTTAATATACTTTGGACTTCTTCACATATTTTTATGGATAGATCTATTGATTGAATGATTTAGAGACAAGTAACTATGGAAAAGCAATGGATGCAGACCTCCTATTTTTGTTCTAAGAAGAAAAGAAAATATTTCACTCAGCTTTTTGTTTTTCCAGCCTGGTTGCCCTCTCCTGGCTTTTTTTCTTTAGCTGATCATTGTACTAACATTTGATCATGGATTTTACCAATTCTCAGGTAATTTCAAAGTAAAATCCTTCTGATTGGATATATAAGCTTCTTGTAACTCAAGGTGTATATAAGCTCCTTGTAACTCAAAGTGTGGTCCAAAATTAGGAAGATGGGTCACCTGGGAGCTTGTTGAAAATGCACTCTCAGGCTCAACCCCAGGACCACTGCACCAGAATCTGCATTTTAACATGATCTCCAGGTTATTGAGTATACATTAAAGATGGAGAAAGACTATATTAGGTCATTTTTAATATTTTAATTGGTATGTATCTTAACACATTGTAAAATCAACTCAATACTTCACTTATTATTAAGTTAAATCAGTTTATTAAAATAAATTACTGTTGCCTCAGTATCTATAACTCAGAATATCTTCCATAATTAGAATATTTAATTCCATGTGTAATTTTGATTTCAGCTCTCCTCTATGTTTTATTTAGATATATTATTTCACAACCATATGTGATGTTACCTTTTTATTTTAAAATTGAACATTAAAATTACTTTTCAGAAAGTCAAAAGTAATTTTGACTGACTCCAAACACCTATGGTATCTGCCCTCCAATGCTTAAAGAAGTGTGTTTAATAATAATTTACATGTATGTATATACAGGCAAAGAAAAAAGACTAGAAACATCAGCATGTTAACAATTGTTGGTAATTTTGCTAGTGAGATTATGTACAATTTTCTTTTTCTCTTTTTGTTCTTCCACATTTTTTTTTTTTTGCAATGAGAACTGTTAAAATTTTGAAGACTCCTTCCTTGTTATAAATTTGGTTGTGATTTTGTGTACATTTACAGATAGGATCACACTCTGCGTATAGTTTCCAGCCTGCCTTTTTCATTTAACGTTATATTGGGAGCATTTCCTGTATCTTAAATATTCTTCAAATACATGACTTTAATAGTGTTAATAGTCCATTTTAGGAATATTTCATAATTACTTTCTTCAAGCTAATTCTTGTACTATTTGTGTCTAATGGAAAAAGAACCTATTTGGTTATCTTAATGGATATCATGATTATGTAAAAACATAAAATATGAAAGTTTGCTTCTGTCTTGTTTTAATTTTTAGCAAACTTCACTGCCTGCACTTTAGCTCTTGGGATTCAAGCAAAGAGTGGATAGTAGATATGCCGCCAAATGAGGATATTGAAGCCATATGTCTCGGTCAGGGATGGGCTGCTGCTGCCACGAGTGCCTTGCTCCTTCGAATTTTAACTGTTGGAGGTGTTCAGAAAGAGGTCTTTAGCCTTCCTGGGCCTGTGGTATCACTGGCAGGACATGGAGAACAACTTTTCATTGTTTATCACAGAGGTAGACTTTTTTTCTTTATGGCTTTATCAGGATCTGGAAAAAATGGAAATTGCTTGCATTTTTTTTTAACTCTCCTTTTATTTGGAATTATATGCCTCCTTTTGCATCTATTTTAGCTTTAGCATTTGAATCAGTGTCATCTTTGAATGTACAGAATTTTGTTGTCATGTTTAATAATAGCAATGAAAATGAAAACATAAAATTTATGAAAGAACTGTATTATAGAGAGAATTCCAAGGTAGAGTTTGGTTCATTATTTCCATGTCTACATCTTATCTCTTGACAAGCACAACCAAAGAATTTTCAGAGTTTAAATGCCTCAAAAATAAACAAACCCCTAGGTTGAAGGACCAAAACAGCTTTGAAGGTGACTTTTAAAAATTGGTGCCTGTTTTCATCACCTCATATTCTGTGTTCAGTGCTCACCTTTGCTAAGACTGATCTTATTAAGGTTACTGGTGACTTTCACATTGTCCAAACCATAATCTCTTTATGCTTATCTTTTTTTACAGTTCCGTCAGAAATATTTTCTTTCTTGGTATCTGTGACATCACTCTCCAATCTTTTTTTCTCACTGACAACTCTTCATCTCTTTTGCTGGCTCCTCTGCCTATGCTTACCTGTTAGCTGGAGTGCTCAGGGCTTGGGCATAGCCGTCTTTTCTCTAGTACTCTAAGTCAGGGACCTTCAGTCCTTTGATTGCTAGCCACAGCAAGAAATACATTTTTACAGTGATATTGAGTACAAGCTTGCAAATATATCTAAAATGAAAGTCTCTTGAATGATATTTACTGTATTTCATTTTTCTTTAAATGCTGATTGTAGCTTTAAATTGAGTTCATGACTCATAGGTCAAAAATGGCAATCTTATCAAGGCCCATGGTTTTAAATGCATCTTTGCGTATGTGACTTCTAAGTTGATATCAGCAGCCCTGACCTCTCCCTGTGTGTCAAGACTTACGTGTCCAACTGCCCACTTGAAATCTCTTTGTAGAGTGTTTTGTTTTGTTTTAAACAACTTATTTTGAAATATTTTCAAAATTAAGGACAGTTGCAAAATAATACAAAAACAATGCAGAAAACTCCAGTAAATCCCCTACCCAGATTTACCAGAGAATTCCAGTAATTCCACCTTCTAACATTTTGCCACCTTTCTTTCTTCTTTTCTTCTCTGTCTGTTTTCTGAACATTTTAAGAGTTGGTATTCATCATGTACCTTGAACACTCAATACTTTCATGTATTTCTAAGAACAAGATTGTTCACTTATGTAACCTCATTGAGTACAGTTAATAGGTTTAAGAAATTTAAAATTGATATAAAACGTACAGTTTTATTTCAATTATTTTTCAATTAGCCCAATAATATCTTTTTGGACATTTTCTCTTCCATGATTAGATCCAGCCCAAGATCATATATTACATTTATTTGTCATTGTCACTTTAGTCTCTCTTTTTTTAATTGTGGTGACACATATACTACATAAAATTTCCCATCTCAACTACTTCCAAGCGTACAATTCAATGTGATTAATCACTTTTACAGTGTTTTGCTATCCTCACCATCATCCATTACCAAAACATTTCCATCATCCCAAACAGAAACCCTATACCCATTATGCATTAACTCCCTGTTCCCCCTACCTCTCTACCCATGGTAATTTGTACTCCTACTTTCTGTTGCTGAATTTGCATATTTTAGTTATTTCATATAAGTGAAATCACACAGTATTTGTCCTTTTATGTCAGGCTTATTTCACTCAACATAGTGGCTTCAAGGTTCATCCGTGTTGTAGGATGTATCAGAATCTCATTTTTTATGGCTGAAGAATATTGCGTTGTATTATGTACCATGCTTTGTTTGTTCATTCATCTGTTGGTAGACACTTGAGCTGCTTCCACCTTTTGACTATGGTGAATAATGCTGCTATAAACAGCAGGTATATACCCAAAAGATTGCCAGGATTATATGATAGTAATTCTATGTTTAACTTTTTCAGGAACTGCCAAACTGTTTTCCATGCTT
>PVKY010015255.1:0-10252 GCA_004027775.1 Bradypus variegatus | reverse complement strand
GGATAAGGTAAATGGGCATGGAGGATCACAAGATGTATTTTGGATAGGGGTGGAAAAGGATTCCCTGATTCTTTGGGGAATTTTGGTAAAGGTGCTTTATTGAGCATTTTTAAAAAGAAAAGAGAGGGAGGGGGAAAAAAAAAAGGCTGGTAAAAGGAGACTGGTTCCTTTTTTGGGTTCCAGAGCCCGTAGGCTACGTTCAGTATTAAGAAAAGCCCTGTACAAGTGGAGGATGCTACTTGGGGCAGCAGGAAGGGAAGGTGGATTCCAAAGCCCATCCTTGAGCATGGCAAATAGTGCTAGTCAAACCAGGTGACTTCTGTATGGTGAGTGTGAATGGGCACGTGAGTCGGAAGAGCCTGGGTTTACTGGCTCCCAACAATCAGTTCTCGCAGGTAAGATTGTGTGAGGCTGCGCAGTTCTTCTAAGGCATAGTCCTCAGGCATGGGGAGCCGGCCGATGTGGGGAGCCAACAGGCGTAATGGGACTTGCTGAGGATCTGGTGTTGAGTCAGAGGTTGCATCGGGGGCATGCTGGAGGCTCAGTACTACCCGCAACAGGTTGGCTATGCGCTTGGCCATGTCTGGAGAGAAAAAGTGGAGTGAGCATCCTGGAGTGGGGCTGGGGGTGCGGGGCGGGTGAGGGTGGAGGGGCAGCTGGGAGGACAAAGGCAGATAATCATAAGCGGGCAAGCAGGAAGGTGGGAAAGTCGTGAGGCTTACCTGACTGAGCCAGGCGGTCCTTGGCATTGTAACACCGGATCTGCTCTATCCGGTTGCACAGTGAGGTCACTTTGGTGTGTAACTGCTCCAGCTCATAACCTGAACAATCCACCTGGCAAAAGAGAAGGAAAACCAGTTAGAGTTCTCACCACCCTAATCCTATCCACAGACTCTCTACACAAACCTTGAAACAACTGTGAAGGGAGGGGGAGGGAGCAAGAAGCTGGTTTGCCATTCCGCCTGGTCACTATGGAAAAAGCACTTAGCAGTTACATACAACAAGGAAATACTGTATTTAAAGCCTTGGAATGGCCAAGTCTTGAAATAATCCATGAACTGAATGACTAGCAACCTTTAACAATCACCAAAAATCTAATTTGTTTTCAGATAAACCGGGGTTCAGAGAGAAGTAATGCCTTCTTAAGAGCACAAAGCTATAATCTAGTTCCCTCTTCCCCTATAACCAATAACCCTGCTGTTTATTCCTCCTATGTTTCTTGAATCTATGCTTGTTTCCAGGGTCGATGCCCGAGTTAAGGTCACCATTACCCCTTACTTGAAATATATTGAGACCTTGATTACTTTACCATCAGTGTCATTCCTGCTACATCCATTTTCCTCCCATTCTGTTGTCAGAGTGATCTTTCTAAAAAACACTTCTATATTTTTATTTACTGCTTGCATCTGAATACGTTCCAGCAGCATCTTATTTCCATTTGGTTATGCCCTCTTTCAAACTCTTAAGATAAACCAGCCTACTTGCTAAGTCTCCCCCATCACCTCCTCTTTCCCCAAATGGCTCACTCATACATTCCAAAAAGTATCTTTTTCCCTTGCAGAATCCAAATTTTTGAGGGCTTAGAGGAGCCTATTTTTTTAAATTCAATTTTATTGAGATATATTCATATAACCATACAATCATCCATGGTGTACAGTCAATTGTTCACAGTACCATTATACAGTTGTGCATTTATCATCACAATCAATTTTTTAACATCTTCATTATGACACACAAAAAAATAACAGTAAAAGTTAAAGTAAAAAAGAACACCCAAAACATTCCATACTCCCCCATCCCTTCTTATTATTCATTTACTTTTTGTCCTCATTTTTCTACTCATCTGTCCATACACTGGATAAAGGGAGTACGAGCCATCAAGTTTTCACAATCACACAGTTACACTGTGTAAACTACATAGTTATACAATTATCTTCAAAAATCAAGGCTACTGAGTTGCAGTTCAACAGTTTCAGGTATTTCCTTCTAGCTATTCTAATACACTAAAAACTAAAAAGGGACATCTATATAATACATAAGAATAATCTCCAGAGTGACCTTTCGACTCCATTTGAAATCTCTCAGCCACCTAAACTTTATTTTGTTTCATTTTGCTTCCCCCTTTTGGTCAAGAAGATTTTCTCAATCCCATTATGCTGGGTCCAGGTTGATCCCCGGGAGTCATGTCTTATGTTGCCAGGGAGATTTACACCCCTGGGAGTCATGTCCTACATAGGGGGGAGGGCAGTGAGTTCACCTGCCAATTGGGCTTAGAAAGAGAGAGAGAGAGACGGCCACATCTGAGCAATAAAGAGGTTCTCAGGGGGAGACTCTTAGGCACAATTTTAAGTAGGCTTAGCCTCTCCTTCGCAATTACAAAGTTCATAAGGGCAAGCCATAAAATTGAGGGCTTGGCCTAGAAGAGCCTACCTTTTCACATCTATAAAAGTACCATCCCTTTCATCCACTGGAATCCACTATTTAATGTGGCTTAAAAATGCAGTGAACAAGATAAGATGAGGTCTTTGCTCTGATGGAGCTTACATTAAAATAAATCAGAAAATACCAGATAGTAATAAACCTTAAAGAATCACAACCCATGCAGACAATTCAAGCAGGTTGATGTGGCAGAGGAAACTGGTTGGCTACTTCAGGTTGGGTGATCAGGAAAAGCTTCTATGATGAAGCCATAGCTAACTTGAGACCTGAATAACAAAGGGAGGGCCAAGTTTCTGGGGAAAAAGAACAGCCAATGAAAAAGCCACAAAGATGGGAAACTGGAAAGAAGGTTTACATGGTGCAATGCAGGATAAGGAGCAAAGTAGAACAAGATAAAACTGGAGAGGCAGGCAGGGGCCAAATCATATAGAGTAGAGCATCTTAATCTGGGGTTGGTTGAATTCAAAGGATCTATTAACTTGGACTGGGAAAATAACTTTATTTCTACTAACTTCTAACTAAAATTTAGCATTCAATAATGAATGTGGGTTGAATTATGAATGAATGTTGTAACTATGACTGTCATCAATAAAAATCACAGCTATTTTCATATCACATTACTGTTCTTGCTGATCTTAAAATACACTACTTCAAAAGACCAGTAGTAAAGACAAACATCATTTAAAAAATGGGCAAAAAACTTCAACAGAAATTTCTCCAAAGCTGTTATATAAATAGCCAAAAAGGATATGAAAAGATGCTCAACATCATTAATGATTAGGAAAATGTAAATAAAACCATGAATTACCATTTCATACCCACTAGAATGGCTACTGTTAAAAAAAAAATAGAAAATTAAAATGTTGGAGAGGATGTAGAGAAATAGAACACTCACTCGTTGCTGGTGGGAGTGTAAAATGGTGTAGCTGCTGTGGAAGACAGTTTGGCAATTCTCAGAAAGTTAAATATAGAATTCCCATATGACCTGGCAATCCCACTTCTAGGTTTACACCCAAAAGAATTGAAAGCAGGGACTCAGCTGTTTGCAACTGATGTTCACAGTGGCATTATTCACAATTGCCAAAAGATGGAAACAACCCAAGTGTCCATCAACTGAGGAATGGATAAACAAATTGTGGTATATACACATAATGGAATATTATTTAGCTGTAAAAAGGAATGAAGTTCTAATACATGCAACAACATGAATGAACCCTGAAGACATCACATTGAGTGACTAAAATAAGCCAGACACAAAAGGACAAATACTGCATGATCTCACTGATACAAAATAACTAGAATAAGCAAATTCAGAGTCAGAAACTAGAATATAGATTATCAGGACTAGGGTAAATTTAAGGACAGGGAATTAATGCTCCAATTGTAGTTTCTATTTGGGGATGATGGAAACGTTTTGATAATGGATGGTGGTGATGCTGGCACAATATGGTAAATATGAAAGCACTGAAATATATATTTGAATGTAGTTAAGAAGGAAAATTTAGGTTGTATGTACGTTAAATGAATAAAAATTTAAAAATAAAAAGTCCATAGGAGGGTACAACATAAATAGTAAACCCTAAAATAAACAATTATAAAACTAATGTACCACACTAATGCAAGGTTTTAACAATAAGGTGGTAAATGTATCTTGTACATGATTTTTCTGTAAACCTACAACTTCTCTAATAAAAGTAATAAACAAAAGAAAACAACAAAAGTACCAAGAAGGGAACACCAGTTTCAACCTGGAGAACAAACCAGTGTAGGGGGAAGCTAAATGCAGGCTAGACTGATGAGGTAACCCAAATGTTAAATAAGTCAATGAAGAAAGAAACAGTAATAACATGAAAATATTGTCAAGGGCTAAACATTACACCACCGAATCTTCCTTCTGTCAAAGTGTCTGCTCCCAGCCCTCGTCCCACCCCACACCTTGGGAAGGGTGGGTCAGTCTCTTGCACTTACTGCTTCACACCCAGGAAGCAACCTCCAGGTACCCCTGAGCTTTCTAGGCCCCCTGGAATGGTAGGGAAAGAAGTCCCTTTGTAAGACTAGGCAAGGACTCGTAAATGTTTTTCCAGTTTCTGGTGAAAAACAACAAATTATAGGTGTATTATTTGAAACAAAAATATACCTGTGTAGTATTTAACACTTAATTACACTGATCAAATAAACTTCTATAGAGTTCTCCCATTAAAAAAAAAAATCCAGTAATTATTAGGCCTCCTGGCTAGAGCTTATTATTTAAGATGTTAATAAAGCACATATTACTACACTGTTTTTAGTATCTTGATATCTGTATTATACAACTATAGGATAAGAGATCCACTGGTTTCACCAGTATGCTAAGAGGGTCATGGTAAAAAAAGGTAAAAATTATTAATGCAGAGCTTTGTAAGAATTGCTAAGGAGCCTGGATTTTTATTTGCTGTTCCCTCTGTTAGAGTATTCTTCCCCAACCACCCCTCCTTTTTCATCCTTAAAGTCACAGCTTAAATGTCACTTCTAGAAGGCATTTTGCAAATCCCTCAGGTTGGGTTAGGTACTCCTTTCATGTGCTGCTATAGCACTCCATGCTTATCCCTATCCTAATGCTTACACTTTACAGTAACTGTGGTTTCCTATGTATATCTCACCCCTCAAACTGAACATCTACTCTTTACCTTTATATCCCCCAAGTTCACCACAGTGCTTATCATACCGTAGATTCTCAGGAACTAAGGTTTCATAATTGAATCAATCAATGTTCAACTAGAAAAGGATTTCTTCAGTGATTGAGAATGATGCTCTCCCGAAGTACACCAAACACTGAATTATGCCTATTATGTGTCAGGCACTATGCTAGGAACTGGGACTTTGATAATGATGAGGATAACAGCTAACAATTATTGAGCATTTAGTATATCCAAGGTATTGTACTAAACACTTTATGAATATTTTGTTTATAATAACCTTCATGACAACTCTGTCAGATATGTACTATAATTGCCCCATTGCCTTTATCTCAGATAAGACAGACAAAGAGAGGCTAATCATTTGTTCAAAGTTACATAGTTAGTGCAGGAGTCAGGAATTGAGCATAAGAGTCTGATTCTGGAGCATAAGTCCGTAGCCTCTATTGCCTTTAACCTTAAAATGAAGATCTCCCCAAAGGAAGCTCATAAGTTTAATGAGGAAAGATGTGAATAAGTAACTACAGCATGGTCTGACAAGTACTCAAGTAGAAAAACGTACCAGGTGTTCCTGGGGGAAAAGGAAAAGGAGGGGGAGAGTAAGAGCAATCTAGATCTTAAAGGATGAGTGTGAGTGTGCTCGGTAGAGTTGGAAATACGAGAAGTAATTTAATGTGAGCTGAGTAGTTCAGCAAGGGTGGAAGGAAGACTTAATGAAGGAATGAAAGGTAGGAGCCTTTAAAAGGGCTTGAATCCTGTGCTCATGAGTTTGGTCTTTGCACTTTAACCAATGGAGATTTAACTTAATGACTATCAAGACTGATGCAGGACATTTTAATGAAGTCTAAAAAACCTTAATACTTGCAATTTTTAAAAATGCCAAATGATATATGAAACAATTATCCTAATCAAATCTCTGCCTTACTCCTCTATTTCTCATCCCTGAGATTCTCACTCAAACAAGGGCTGGACAAGAGGAAGAGACTGTCTATGGACAAGTCTAAGAATGTCTAGTACACTTTCTACTTGGTAATATATACAAAAAACTTTTGATATAGCCATCACAGTGCTTCATCAAATCAGTCTCATCAAAGTGTCCCTCCTGCAATGTCCATGCTATCTCTGCCAATAAGTATTTCAAGTAGCTGCTGAGGCCTTGTGAGGTCTCTGAAGCTTAAAGGCTCGGAGAAAGGAAAACCAGGCACTGATTCAAGAAATTCTCAGGTACCTGCTGGATATGGTGGAGCATTTCAATGACCTGAATATAGTCCAAGTAAACACGTCCCAATGTATCCCAGTCCTGAATTAGGCTGCTGCGCTCTGGAGGTGCCAGGTCTTCCAAGAACCCCTTCAGGTAGTCATAGTTCTCATTAATGATGGCATCTGAAGAAACAAAATGTTGAGTACTATGAACAAGTGCATGGTTTCCAAAAGTGCACAGAGGACATGGTAGAATCTAAGATAGGAAGAAAGAGGAAATAATGTTGGGACAGACTGGAAAATTACAACTAAATATTCTGAAATTCTCCAAAGGGAAAAAAAACAAAAAAAAACCCAAAAAGAAACAAAAAAAACCACCTCCTAGTTCAGGCCTCTAGGCACATATTTCTGGGGTTGTTGAAAGAAATTTCCCTAAACAAAGAGCTTAATATAATCAGTGCACATCAAGGATATTCCTGGCTAATGTTAACTTATCCAGCCCCACTAGGCCCTTATCCTGGCCAAGCATCTTCTGCACAGATAGCTTTCTCAAAGCATCATTTCAAAACGTTCATGTGTGCCATGCCTGTTTTGAGCTGCAACTCTGACCTGACCCATTGTGGTTGTTCAGAAATTGGAATAATTTGGGATAATTCCAGGAGACACAGGATCTAGCTGGAAGCACTCACCTGAAGCTAGATGCCGGATGATGAGTTTGTGGCAACGGTTCCAGTGCCCAGCCTTAAATAAATAGAGGGCCTCCAAATGCTTGTCAGAATCCATATGTGCTCGCACGGCTTTGGCTTCATGAATCCACTCAGCAGGCACACAAAGCTTCTGGGTCAGGAAAGTCTCCTTAGCCCAAGATTCAGGAGTCTCTAATAGTTGGCAGTGTCGGGTGAGCAGCTCTCGAATAGCCTTCTCACGCATGCTAAAGAAAGATAGATATTGGAATGAATCCCATCCTTTTTCACAGAGAAGACTAACTGAGACAGATTAGAGTGGCCATTGGGGTGGTTTTTCAAACTTCAAGTCTTGGTTCTTACTGGATTACTTCAAACTTCACTAAAAAATCAGAAGCCTTTACACCATTTATTTTTTTTAAATGAAAGAAAACAGAATAAAGTAGAAACAGAGAGAGTCCTCTGCAGTTCATTCCCAACATTCTCCCACATTATTAATACAAGTAAAGTATGTTTGAAGTGATTTAAGAAACTCTTAGGTACCTGCCGGCTATGGTGGAACATTTCAATGACCTAAATTTAGTCCAGGTAAACAAGCCCCAGGTCTTTGTTTCCTTTCTCAAAATGAAGAGCCTCCCTAAACCCATTCTTTTTGCTGTCAATGCACCTGAAGGAGAATCCTTTTTAGTCTGCATCATAGGAGCAGTTCTTTTAGTTTTAAATCAAACTATTCTCTTCATGTTGGATTTCTTTCTGAACTCCTATAACCTTTAATGACTTCCAATTTCATCATAACTGACTTTTTTATATTCTTTTTCAGGAAACTGAATTTACTTCCCTACAGCCAACTCATTCCCATCAGTCATGCCTTTTAACAAGTGAATCTCTTTGGAATGTGTCTGAATAAATTCAGAGAAATAATCTGGGTTTATTTTGTTTCCTGGTAAGGGGGAAAAGGAAAGAGAAATCGCTTAAACAGAAAGCTAGATGCTTTATACTTTAGTTCCTATAATCCCACAATTGCCTTTGAATTAGGGATTAATATGATTTTACAGATTAAAATATTGAGGTTTTAAGTTTAATCCTTACCAAAAACAAGTAAGTATATAGTCGATACAAGCTTTACCCTAGGTCAAAAGATGTTCGGCAGGTATGACTCTAAAATCCAACCTCCTTATTCCATATCACACAGCACGACGGACAGTGCAGCATAGTGACAGAGCACAAACTGAGTATGTGATGTGGAAACCTGACTGCCCTTTAGTAACTGTGTGATTTTGAACAAAAGTAATTTAATGTCTCTATGCCTTAGTTTGCTCATCTATAAAATAGAGCTAATAATAGTGTCTAACTCAGAGATTATGAGCATTAAGCAAGTTAATACATATAAAGAACTTAAGAGTATAAATGTTATAAAAAAGCACTTCTAACAAAGCACTATACAAGTGCTTGCTTTTGTTATTATTGTAATGCTACTTTAAAAAACAAAACAAAACAAAACCGTCTCCCTCCATGTTTGTTCAAACATGGAGAAAAGGTAAATCCCTAGTTCTCTTTCAGGACAGAGAATGAAGCATTAAGCACTACTATCAAACTTCAGGGGATGAGTGGTGTGGCAAAGAAATGGCCAGAGAAGGAGAAAGCCTGTGAGAGAAAAGGCAGACATCATTACATCGCTGCCAATTACTTCTGCACAATCCCTAACATGACATATTCAGGTGAATGCACAGAAGTTAATGCTGTTGCTTTACCGGGACATACCTTTCCTTTTCCATTTCACATTTCATATTTAAATTTTACAAATTCTTGAATCTTATCTGTAGAAAGAATTTCCATGATCACTACATCCCACAGAGATCTCTTCTCCCTTCTCACACTGAGAGTTCTTATGATAAAGAGCATAATATAGCACTTAATCAAAAGCAGTCTCAATTCTAAATGCTTCACATGAATAAAGAGACAGTTTGTGTTGAAAGTTGAAACATTTTAAGGTTTATTCTGGACTCAGAATACATGTTAAATTGAACCCTAAAAGATGACGATTCCTTTGACATTGCCTTGTAGGGCTAGATGCATACAATGGGTCTGATGGCCTCGCACTTACCTTGAGTTGGTAATGTGCAGTAGGACAAAGATGGCCCATTCCCACAATCCTTCGCTCTCCAGTTGTCCAGCATAGCTGGCTTGCAGCACTCCTTCACACTGCTCTGACAGATGGGTGTAGTTAAGAGACCGCAGCACCTCCCACAAATGCCAACTTAGGCGGTAGTCCAAGGGGTCAGCCGTTACGCTTCGAGGCTCCAGCAGCTGGCTGAGATCATAATGTCTGCAGAGAAGATTATGCCAAGTGTTATTTACGCTCCATATTTACCCACCAGTTCACCTGCATCCAACAGCTCAACTGTTCTGGCTAAGTCTCAAAAGATAATGAAGGAAGCACAGATCCAGGAACAGACACTGGCCCAGAGAAGACAGGGAGGATACGGCATCTTACATTCACCTTAGGCAGACCTTCCTGAGAGTAGGGCTGACACTCAAGAAAATCTGTCACATCACCATGTGGTTACAAACTCAAGAAACAAATATCTCAGGAAATAAACCCCAGAGTTAACATTTGTAAATTAAAAATGTACAATGTGCAATAAAAGATTAGAAAACAAAGAAAATAGGAAATAATGGGCCATCCAAAGGAAGAGGATAAATAGCAAATAGCAATGGAGACCAGACCAGACTTTGAAAATGATCTTCAATATGCTCAAAAAAAAAAAAGAAAGAAAGAAAGAAAGAAGAAGAAAAATACAGAGAAAAAACTAAAAGATATCAGGAAAACAATGAATGAATAATATGAAACTCTCAGTGACGAGAAAGAAATTTTAAAAAGGAACCAAACAGATCTACTGGAGTTGAAGACCACAATAACCGAAATGAAGACTCTCATAAGGATTTTAAGAGCAGATTGAAGCTGGCAGGAGAAACAATCAACAAACTCAAAGACAAGACAATTGAAATGAGGCTGAGGAGCAGAAAGAAAAAAGAATTATAAAAAGTAAAAATAGGAGGCACCTATGATGGCGGCTAGGTGAGACAGAGCAGGGAGACACCTCCGTGAAAGACACTGAGCGGAAACCAGAAAGTGACCCAGAACGTCAACTCCAGGGTAGCACCAGCCGGACAAGGTCTGCTAAAGCCACAGGGAATGTGCATTTGGTGAAACCAGGAGTCTGCATTCTGGGACGAGTGAGTGATTCGGCTGAG
>PVKY010015254.1:0-10250 GCA_004027775.1 Bradypus variegatus | reverse complement strand
CAAAATATCCATGACCTGGCTCAAAAAGAAGCCTTCCCTCCAAGAACAACTCAAGAAAAATGTCTCCAACTAGGAAATCGGCAAGATTGCTCTGAAGACACCAAGTAATCTGCTCTCCAGAAGTAAAAGTCAGTGCATCTGAAAGTCACAATGCCAGTGCCCTCTCACACCACACAACTCTACCTCGTGTCTTCCCAAGCCCTGAAAAATCACCTTTGTGCTGGAAAAACACATCCAAAGAAAATCAAGTATGTTCCGATTGACGAGAAAGAGGATAAATTCTATAATATCATTTCCAGGCCTAAAATGTAGATCCAAAGCTCTTCCAATTAACTTTCCATTTATCAGTGTGTGCTGTTCTCCAGATACAAAGTTCAAGTGGACAAAAGATCCAAAAGAGCTTCCTAGTAAACTGCAGAAACCATTTAAATTCACAAAAATCCATTTTCCTTCATTTGGAAACTTGTCCTCCTGGGTCTTATAAATCTAGGAGACAGTTCAACTTCTGATTATCTTCTCTTCTCCAATCCCTCCTCTCCCTCCCCCTCCCCCCCAACCCCAACTTTTTTTCTCTTCCTTCAGTACTGGCATGCAAACCATGCTGTTTTAACTTCTTTCCTGTTCTCCCAGTTCTTCTGGAACATTTTATTTTCAACAGTCAACTCATTTGGAGGAGTGCCACACTGAGGTTCAACTGTTTACAGCGTTAACCGTTTCTGCCGGAGGTCCATATCCAACACTACCTTCTTTAGACTGCCTCCTGGATTAAGAATTTATGCTTGAGTTTGGAAAAAGCTTAGAAAATGTGGAAACTTCCAAACATCACTCTTCTTAACAAAATTACTTTCACTTGTCCAAGGGGAGACAGAAATGGAAACCCAGGACAGGATGCTCTTCCTAGAGGGCTGTACCATCACTCGTGGTTCAATGTTGTGTGTTGTTAAAAAGTCATTATAAGGATGACTTCATGTATGTTGAGGAATGGGAAGTAGCTAGCCCTTGATCTAGAAGAGAGAAATGGGCTCTAGGAAGAAAGCCAGCAGGAACACTTTTGGGTGAGTTTGGAACACTGGAAAATCACTAGTCATTGTTTCAGACTGGATTTCACACCCTCAGTCATTCATCAGTATTACAAAATGGCAACTCTGAAAGAAGCCAGTCTGAATCTGTACCGTGTTGCAAAACAGATCCTCAGCGTCCAATTGTGGGCACTTTTGTAAGTTGCAATAGACCCAGAAAACTTCCAAAGAAGGGCATTTGAAAAGGACTCCCAAGCCCTGGAGGACACAGCTAGAGAGCAGAGCAGGAAATTTTAAATTCAAGAAAAGCCCAGCTACAATCCCAAGTAGCCGAAACTTCAGTGAAAGTCACATGAACAAAATCAGCTTCTGGAGACTCTCTTCTATCAATGCAGCTGGGTTCCCCCAGCATACTAAATTCACCCAACAAAAATCAAGAGTCCTGCCCCAGTAGGCTATGGTTACAGAGCTTCTCAGCCTGGAACTCTGGAGAGGACAGTTGGTGTTTCACAACCACCAGTAATCAAATGCTGTGGGGTAGTGGAAAGGGCAAGGGGCTGGGAGTTGGCAGACCTGAGTTCTAGGCCTGGCTTCGTTACAACTGAACCTTCTGACCTTGTGCAAGTCAATTCACGTCTCTGGGTCAGCTTCAGCTTCAGTGAAATGGGAAGGGGCAGGAGGGTGGGGGCAACTGAAGTATACGATCTCTCTAAGGCACCTTTGAGTTATAAAAACAACTAAAAAGTATCCCACCTCTACCAAACAACTAGGTTCTTAACTGGAAGTTCTTCCTGGTGAATATTAAATACCTAATATTAACGTGTGCATATATGTCCATTTAAAATGGGTTTTATGTTCATTTCTACTTGAGATTCAATATTTTGTTCATCACCCCCAAACCTCAGCTTAAGCTTCCTGCACCCTCGAGTTCTATCATATTTCAATAAATGCCTTTCTTTTCCTTTCTTTCTTATTTTTTTTAAGCAACCTTCCCCAAACTAAGACTGTGCTATTAAAAGAGCTTAGAACTTCCCATTTCCTTGCTAGGGCTAAAATTAAACTGTCCATTCCTTAGGGCCCAACATAACATCTGCCAGATGTCTTGGCATATCACACAAAGAGAGGAATTTTCTTCTAGCATTATCTCCTCTCCTCTCTGTTTTCTCATAATCAATTAATAGGTCACCAACACCAAGCTAATGTTTCTCTCAAAGCCATCAACTTCATAAGTATGTGAGCCTCACAAGATATACTTTCTTCTGCAGCACACACGTATACACAGAGGCTGATTTTTTTTTCCCAGTTCACTGGATTTTAGCACTACACCCTGGAAATATTTTCCCCTCTGCTTTCTAATTTTCTTAGTTTCCATATATCAACCATCCAATTATGCACTCATGTCAGATCCTCTGCAATCTGAGTTCATTATTTATATATTTCTTTCCTACATTTGTGACTATGGCATTCTTTGTGAAATAGCATCACTGGTCTCCAATCATCAAGTTGAAACATTCAGTACACCTTTGTCAATTTTCTGTCCCATGATGCAGTGAACTTAAATCTTGATCAAGGTACACAGCACGAAGATGAAAATCAGGGTCACCTTAAGCAAGAAAGCTCAACACCAAGGAATAAAATTCAGGTTATTCTAGACCCTATTAAACAGAAAACAGGACTCTTTCCCAAGGTAACTGCATCATTCCTTTCTTTGAGGAAAAATGACCACAAGTACTCTAAAGTCCATTAGTACAGTTGGGTTTTTTTCCTCTACTGTCTTCTGGAAGACTCATTAGGAAGAATATATAGTTGTTTTTTTTTTCCTCTAAAAGTTGTCTCCAACTCAAAAGAGTGGGGGAAAAAACCAAGTCTTCGGGGAATGTGGTCAATGAATAAGACTGACATGAATCCAACATGAGAAATATTATGGAATACATAGAGGCAACAAGAATCTTTTTAGGGCATTGTGCCTCATAATGCACATATATTTCTCCAGAATATATGATGAGACCTTTGATGGCAAAAATCTGCATAACGAGCTTCATCAAACTGGTGTCTCAAAAACAAAAAGGATCTCTGAACTCTGACTTCACATGAGAATGTTCAATTTGACACTCTCTTTATTTCTCCCATTATGGTTAATCCAAAACACTTAATTCAAACGTGCATACCTAGAGATATTCAAGAAACCCTGTCTTTAATTATGTTGTTTCCCATTTTGATGAAAGGACATTAAAAATGCATATGCCTCTTAGAAAATCAGTTAGAATATATTCTCAAACTCCAAAACACCTCTGAGATATCTTATTTTTTTTCCCTCCAGAAAAGCTCAACTCTAAAAATATCTATAAGAACACCAAACATTTGGTCACAAAATGAAAAGTGTGGCGAGTCAAACTCCTGGCCTGACAACCAGTTTGTCAGATTTTCTTTCCCACTGAAACAAGTAAATTAACCAGTTGTCTGGATATCAACAACAACAAAAATTTCATGGAAGTTTGTTTCAAGATAAACATATAATGTATTTATGTTTACATAAACATATATGGTTAATTAGACGTAAAATTATCTGGTAATTACTTTCCCAAATAACTTTTTATTCCATTGCATTTGAAATTCTGAGTTTGAACATCTAACACCCATATATGCATTAGCAAATTTAAATATAACACTGAGGACATTCCACTTATCAGCAAAAGCAGTAGTATCAAAAGAGAACAAATCCAAAAAATAAATGCATAATGATTCCAAGCAAGATTTTTTTAAGTGCTGTTGGAGAGGCCTAGGTTTTTAATAAAGGAGCAGAAATCCGAACAGAAGCATTTTTAAATGAGCTTACACATCAACTGGAAACCTTGAAAACCATACATCTTCATCTGCACAAGCAGGGTTTTACTTCATTGACCATGGACAATTATCAGCTAAAGAACCACGCATTTCCTCTCTCCTTTCACACCCCTCAAAAGAACAATAACCTTCAATTAATGACACAACAGTTTGGTCTGAAAACTGTGGTGTTGTCACATACAGCATTGTGCATTTACTGAGTGACACTGCTACCAGCTACTCAACAGAATATGATTACATCTGGAATCTCAAAACACTTCAATATGCACAAAAATACTGTAGACATAAGGAACTTTACATACACACATGGAAATCTGATACACAATGAAAAAGCAAAGCAAGAAAAAAAGCTGGTATAAGTCGCTCACCAATGTGCTCCTTATTTCTCTTGAAGCTGGTACCTTTCTATATTTCTCCTTAGTTGAAAACAAGGTCCAATCAGCCTCCTTAGAATATATTAATTGGTTCTGAATTTCCTCCAAGTTTTCATTCCACCATGGAGCCTTCCTCACCTATCTTCAATAGTCCCTCAGAAATTCTTCCAACATCTTCCCTCTTTCTCAAGATGGCTACCTTACCTAATGGCAAATCAACATCTTCATGGTTGGCTTTTATAAATTCCTGAAGCACTTCAGGATTCACTTCTTTTCTTGAGTCAACTGCATACACTCTCTAGAACTAATCTATAAAAGCTCCAGTCAATGTGTGTGGACTGGGGTAGGACTGGGTCCTTTTTCAAATCATCCTCACAAAATGTCTTCCTATAAGACTAATAAATTATCCCAATGCAAAGGGTGAAGATACCTGGACACAAGGTTTTCTTGACAGACATTATATTTTTAAAATTTGTTTCCATAGTGACATTGTTAAGAAGATGCACTGATATTTCTGAAGACTTACAGTACTTGAGCACACCAACAAAAAAAAAAGCAGAATGGAAGGGAAAGGGGAAACAAAGGAACTAAAAGAAGACCTAACAGACAAATGGAACAATCTGTAGAGAAATGTAGAACCTCCCTCAAGAAACTGTTGTCAGTCAGTCCTGGAGTTCCTCTGAGATCCTGCAGGATTTGTTTGTTTGTAGAAATCAATGCAAATCAGACAATAAAGTCTTGCAACACATCCAAAACATGATGATAACGAAGCCCCAGAACTTCACCATCTCGGTTTACAGCCACCACCATCTCCACAATGAGGAAATAATATTTCCTGGTGACTTTCAGGAGATCTGGAGCAGTTTAAAGTTGCATGAAGACCTCAGCAGAAATGTTTAAGGTTTTGCCTTCTCTTTCCTGAAGGAGGTCAAAACCCTTCAGGTCCACTCGAAAGGGGGGAAAAATTCCAAAAGTTTACTTTAAAATGGAAACAAATGTCTCCCTAACTTGTGAAAGCACCCCTTTAGTGGGAGAAAAATCTGAGCCAGCCTTAAAAGCCCCTCATTTCCTGGCATAATGAAGAGATAGTGAGGAGCCACCACAAGATTTCCCTCTGGCAAGGGAGAAGGAGTACGCTGGCAAGTCTCCTCCTCCAGCCATCACCAGCAGGGCTTCAAAATGGAGACATCCATAATTTTATAAACACTTCTCATCTCAGCTTTGTCTCCTAGAAACCTGCTCTCCTCCATTTTCTGGTGGAGTTACAACATGACACGGCTTACCTGACTCAGTTCCCAGCTCTCAACCAAACTAGTCACTTCCTCCAAAAACCTGCAAGCCACTACCAGAAACAAAACCAAAGCAAACCAAACAGCAAACACAGCCACTAAGACACAGCCCCTGGGAGCCCTGGGAGAAAGCCCCAACTGGTGGGTCTTTCCCCATCCCAGAAGCGTGCTTAAAAATGAAACTTTTTTTTTTGGTAGGGAAGGAATATAAAAGGAACTCCAGGCAGCCTCCCTCCCTTCTCTGTAGGTTAGAAGCTACAATGAAAAGAAAATGAGGGTTCCTTCAGGAATGGTGAAAAAGCCTGGAGCCTGAACGTGAGAAGGAGCTTTGTGTTTTGGAGTCTGGACTGGAACCAAAGCAGACAGCTTGCAAATGGAGGACAGGGAGATAAAGAAAGGGAAAGAGAGGGGCTGCTCCAGTGCAGGGGGGCGGGGGGCGGCTGCTGCTTCCCCTCGTGCCTGGATGGAGGGCAGACCCCTGGGAACCGCACCAGGAGTGAGGCGCTCCCCACGCCCCTGCCTTCCTTTCTCCCTGCCTCCGAGGAGAGCCGAGAGTGTGTAATGGCTTCTCCTCTCCAGAAACCGTTGTCCTCCTCCACCAGACAGGCGCTTCTGAACCCCGAGCCTGGAGACAGCTCCTTAGCAGCCTCCTGAACCTGCGCCCCCCGGCCGGCCCGCGCCCTCCGCCCCCCGCCTCTCTCCTCACCAGCAGCCGCCCCCGACACATCCCGGCCCCGCATCCCAACTTCGGGGAGAGAGGGAGAGAGCCAAATACCTGAGGAAGAGGGGGTGCCAATCCGCACGGCTTTGCCATCGGGCGGGGGGGGGCTGGCAGACAGAGGGGTGGGGGGAAGGAGCAGAGGGACAGAGAGAGAAAGAGGTCAACCCGCTCAGGTCGGGGCCGCTCGGAGCGCTCCCTCCTCGGCCCCTCGCCCGCTCCCTCGGGCTCTCGGCTCAGGTCCCCTCGCCCCCCACCCCCGCCCTCTTCTCGGTCCCTGCTCCTGTCCCCACACTCCGAGCACCCGTCCTAAGCCTCCAGCTCCCTTCTCACTCATCTTTCATTTTCTCTTCTCTTCCTAGAACTACACGAAATTAATTAAGCCACGGCGCTGCGCTCCGCTCCCCCCCGCAGAGGGAGCAGCCAGCAGGAAAAGCACAGCCACCTCCACCGCCACCACCACCACTTCTCCTCCTCCTCTTCCTCCCTCGCTTCTCCTCCTCCTCTTCCTCCTCCCCCTCCCGCTCTCCCTCCTCCCCCTCCTCCTCCTCCTCTTCTCTCTCGCTTCTTCTCCTCTTCCTACAGCCAGTCCAGGCAGGGGACTTCCTCTCCTCCCCACTCAGCAACCCTCCTCGGCCGAATGAATGAGCGCGTCTGCGCCTCCGCCGCCCCGCGCTCCGCTCTCGGGGCACCGGCCCGCCGCGAGGCGGTGGCTAATGGCAGTAACTTACAGAAGAAGCGTCCCGGCGCCGGGAGGTGTTTCGGGTTCTCCAGCTCCACCGCCTCCTTATCCTCTTTCTCTTTCTCCTCTTCCTGCTCGGGTTATTGTTGTGGAAGTTGTCTGGGAGCCTCATGTGCTTCTGCCGGGTCTCAGCAATGGAGGATCGCCATCTTCCCTGCCTTCCTCGGCTCCTCAGACTCGCTGCGGCTGCAGATGACCTGAGATACCCGTCTCTCTCCCTCTCTCTCCCTCCCTCCCTCTCCCTTCCTCGCTCTCCCCTCGCGCTCCTCTCCTCTCTCCTCTCCTCCCTCTCCCTCGCTCTCTCCCTCCCTCCGTGTCTCTCTCTGAATAATGAGCAACCAGAGGGAGAGAGAAAGCAAGACAGAAAGAGAGGAGGAAGACAATCTTCTCCTGCCACACAAAACGCCGGAGCACCAGGGGGTGCGCGAAGCCTTTCTAATAACAACAGCGTGCGGGAGGGAGGGAAAAAAAAGAAAGAGAGAATGAGGAAAGGGTTGGGGAGGAAAAAAAAGGAAGAATTATCCAAGAGCTGGAGAAGATAAGAAGAAGAGGGAGAAGATGCTGAGGCTGCGGCCGCGGTCCCGCTCCTCCCCCCCGCGCTGAACCCCAGAAGGAGGCAAGGTGGTTGCAAAGTTAAGGCTGGGACATTGTCTTTGTCACTCAGAGCAACACGGAGCCAGACCAGCGAGATGCAAGAGGAGGAGGTGGCGGCGGCGGAGGAGGAGGAGGAGGAAGAGGAGGAGAAGGAGGCAAAGGAGGAGGAGAAGGGGAAGAGGGAGATGAGATGAATAAAGACCTGCGGAGAAGGCGGTGCGCGGAGCCGGGCCGCGGGGCCCAAGCGTGCGCGCTCGCGACCCGGAGGCGCCCGGTCACCGCGGCCGACAGAGGAAGCCCCCAGTGAGGACCCTGCCGGCGGCTCATAGCGCTCCCACCCTCAACCCTGCCCGAGGCGCAGAGCCCCGGCCCCAGCGGGTCCCTCACGCGCATCCATCTAGAGGCCAATCTTTGCAAAGAACATACATGGGGAACCGGAGGTTGCAAGTCTAAACCCAGATCAACCACGTGGGGCTTTTTAATCCCTTTCCAGCTTCGGTGTGAGTATCTCCAGTGAAAAGCTCAAATTGTCCATTACTGGCACGTATTTTGAAGTCTTCTCCCCCGAAATAAAGGCTCATTGTGCGTCTTATTTCTTTTCTGATATGGAAAGGGTGAGGGAAGCCCATCATTTAGAGCTTCGGAACCATCACTTACTTTTCCCAACTTGTGAAATGTTTTGACGGCGCACCAAAAAAAAAAAAAAAGAAAGCCCACTTAAATAACTTTACATCCTCTAGACCCGCGCTGTTTGCACTTTCTGGCTGATCATCTAAAGCTTCGGAAAGGAACAATCAGCGCTCCTAATGATAAGGTGTCACGGTGTTGAAGACAAGTGAGCCAAGATGAAGTTTTCGCACCTTGAATTTTTATTTAGTGTGATTTTCTCCAAATCGTTCTGAACTAAATCTTTTACAAAGGAATAGGTTTCTTTTTTCCTCCTATCACCAGGTCAGATGTCTCTTTAGGTTTTAATTTAATATGGGGGGCGGGGGGATAGTGGTGATGGAGAAAGGGTACCGTGTCAAAAAAAAATCAATACAGCAAGTCAGGAGCAATTGAAGTTCAAGGGCACGGGCTGGTCTGGTTGTACCACTTATATTTATCGGATCCTCGACTTGGGCATCCACAACTTCGGGAGGGAGAAACACGCAGCGTGCGGGGCAGGGAGGACCTTAATTAAAGTTTTCTTTTGTCCGCGTCTGAATTGGGGGATGTTGCTGGATTCCTTTGCACTGGGGAGCGCGCATCCGGTGGAGAAGGCGCGGAGTTGAGGGTCGTCTTTAGTAGCCGCCTACCCCTCCACCCCCATCCCCAAGCAACATTCCCTGAAGCTATACCCATAAATCTATACAATAAAGGGGAGGAGAAGACGCGCGCCGAGTTGGTTCCCACCGGATAGCGGGGTTTTATAAACAGACCTAAATCCTCCTTTTCCAAGATTTTCCCAATCGTCTGTTCCTGGGCAGAATCTCTCACCCTGAGGCATGATTTCACCCCCTTTCCAGTCAACACTTCCTGCCCTTTTCTCCTCCCACTCACATTGAGAAGCTTGGGAGCCCTAAAAGGGTGTTGATGGCGGGGTGATAAATAAATAAATAAATGACACTCAACGCGTGCGGTGGCGAAGAAAGGAGGGGGAGGGAGAGGGAAGGGGGAAAAAAGTAGAGAGAGGAGAACAAGGAGAAGGGACAGAGGCGAAAGGGAAAAACGGGAGTCAAAGAAAGAGAACAGAAAGAAGAAAGGAGAGAGGAGGACGGCGAGGCTGCTCCGGGCTGGTATGATCCTAGATTTGCTCAGAAGTGGGAGGACTCGCTTTTCCAGGTGCCTGGAGGGACCTGGGGAAGTCCTCTGCCCCCGAGGTCCTCCCCCACCCCGGGACCCCAAGGGTGTCTGAGCGCCGGCCGCCGCTCCCCCATAAATTCCTCGTGGCAACGCGAGCGAGCGCGCCAGGTCTCCGCCGTCCCTTCAGTGCCCCGGCGGATAATTTACCTCTTTGTCTTTAATAAAAAAGCTGACTTTTTCTGTCATGCTCTGCACCGGGAAAATAACAATCGTATTTCAGGTACAAAGCTCCTATTACTGCTGGATTTTGGAGGCTGCGACAAAATCTTCATCGACGTGAAGATACCTTCGGGGTTGGCTTGGGTCGGAAGTCCTCAGATGGGGGCCGCCCTTCCCCGGGGGCAGGGGCGTGGAGAACCCGGCGGTGCGGAGGGAGGAAAGAGCGACGAGGTCAGAGGAAACCGAAGGCTCCTGGGGCACCAACGGGCTTCCCGCAGTCTGGGAATGAGCCCTGGGGAGGAGCCTTTCGCGAGAAACGTGAGCGCGCCCCAACACGCCCAGACCTCATAAACCCACTTGGCAAAGACGGGGGAAGCGGCTGGCGGACCGACTGCGGTGGAACTCCAGAAATTAACCTGCGGTACAATGAAACGGGCTGTCGCCCTTTCAGACTCACCTCGAGCGACCGAGATAGAGAGCTCCCGAACCGGCGGTGGGGGGACCTGGCTCCACCCTCCCGTCCCAGGAGAAGAGGACAAAAAGGGGAGATGGACTTGGAGATGGCCCCGCCCTTCAAACGCTCCAATCCTTGGAAACCAAACCTCTCCAAGCCTCCACGTCTAGAAGGGACAAAGGCAGCGAGGAGATCCGTAGAGAACCGATGGG
>PVKY010015253.1:0-10252 GCA_004027775.1 Bradypus variegatus | reverse complement strand
GGCCCCGGGCAGGAGCAGCCCCACCCGCTAGGGAGACGGCTGCAAGCAGTGCGGCCCTTTTTTTTTTCCTTTTGGCTCCCCTTTGCGCCCCTGGACCTGAGACTATCTGCAGTGGGTATGGGAAGGGGTATCCTCCACGCCAGACACTGAGGTGTTAGTCCACACCACTCCCGTCTATCTGCCGCTGCTCCCGGGCTCCAAATGCCAACCCACTGTTTCCCCGCACCACAGCATGGCCGAGGGACTCAGCCGACTCACTCACTTGTTTCAGAATGCAGACTCCTGGTTTCACCAAATGCACATTTCCTGTGGCTTTAGCAGACCTCGTCCGGCTGGTGCTACTTTGGAGGTGACGTTCTGGGTCACTTTCTGGTTTTTATTCAGTGTTTTTGACGGAGGTGTCTCCTTGTTCTGTCTCACCTAGCCGCCATCATAGGTTCTCTCAACATAGATTTTTAACATTTCAAAATCTTGTATATCTGAATGTCCACTTATTGCCCCTCATCCTTTATGCTCTAGCATCACATGTTTTGCATCTACATACATTATAACCCACAAACATAATTTTATATTTGTTTCTTTATATAGCCAGATGTATTTTAAGGAAATTTAGAGGATAATAGTCTCATTAACCACATGTTTACTATTTTTTGGTGCTGTTCATTTCTTCATCAAGCTTCATAGTTAATACTGTAGGAGAAACTTCTTCTGTAACAGTTCGTGGCAGTGGTTCTCAACTGGGCTAATTTTGCCTCCCAGGGGACATCTGGCAAGGTCTTGAAACATTTTTGGTTGTTACAACTACTGGTGGGGGTTCTACTAGCTTCTAGTGGATTAAGGCCAGGGATGGTGCAGACCATATTAGAATGCTCAGAAGAACAAAGAATTATCTGGCCTAAAATGTAATTAGTTTTGAGTTTGAGAAACCCTAGTTGATGGAGAGGTTTTGAAAGGAGCTACTGAAATATGCTTTTAACATGCAATTTTAGATTTTTCTTACATCCATCAAGTGATTTATTGGAATTCAATAAACATATATAACTTTATATGACTGCCTCTGGCTAACAAAGAAAAGAAAAAAGGATATTTATGTTGATGTGTGGTTTTCTTGGAGCAGTCTGTGGTTTGTTAGTTGAACTGTAAAAAGCCCTTTGTAAATAAGAAGAAAAAGAAACATATATACTTTGGAACCTCCTTTTATGTAGTCCTGCCTGCTTGGCTACATGGAAATACCTTGGGCTACATATAAGGCTTTTTCCCCCTCTTCTCTTCAGAAAAGCAGCCTGAAACCAGCATTCTCTGTAGGTTTATAATGACCCTTTTATAGCCTTCTTACTTTGGGAAATCAGGAAGAATTTCAAATATTTTACTTCATATTTTTTGACAACAGAGTTGGGGATTTGATTTGTCCTTCAGATTTACTGAATCCATTATATAAAGGGTGCTTTCATGTTGAGATTTTTGTTTCATATAATCAAAATATTTTAAAGAATCAACCTAGAATTAGAGGTTTTCTGAAAAAGGCAAAGCACGAAATACTATTAAGATGCCAAATATAAAAACATAAATAATATATTTCCTTTTTGTACGATAGGTTGGACAGCACTTCATGAAGCTAGTGTAGGAGGATTTTATCGGACAGTAAGTGAGCTACTAAAAGGTGGAGCAGATGTAAATGCCAGAGGAATGTGCCAAATCACTCCCCTACATGATGCTGTGATAAATGGACATTATAAGGTACCGTGATGCTTTTGTTTGCAGAGCAAAAATTGCATTCTACAAATGTTAAAAATACCTGTATAGGAGTACAGTTTCAGTTCATTTCACTAATGAACACTCAGAATTTGTAACAAAATTTTCCTTTATGATGGGTGTGTTGTACCTAATATAGATGCCATTTTTCATATTACTTTTTTGTTTCATTAAACTTTTATTTATTTATTTTCTTTAATAGAGAACTTGTGGGTTTTACAGACAATCATGTATAAAATACAGGATTCCCGTACACCCCACCAACAACTTGCATTGGTGTGGAACATTTGTTACAATTGATGATAGCACATTTTATAGTTGAACTATTAGTGAAAGTCCATGGTTTAACTTACAGTACACTGTGTAGTGTAGTTCCATGGATTTTTAAAAAAGGTTTTTGTTCTGTAGCCATATATTTATACACACACACACACACAAGCTAGCATTTCCCTTTTAAACATATTCATTTATATATTCCAGTGCTGTTAAGCGTATTCACAATTTTGTACTATCACCACCACCATCCGTTATCAAAACATTTCCATCATTGCAAATAGGAGCCCTGTACATTTTAATCCTCAACTTCTCTATCCGTATCTCCACCCTGCCCCCAGTAGTCTATATTCTAGGTCTGACTCTGAGTTTGCTTACTCTGTTTCAAATCATGCGATCATGTAATATTTGTCCTTTTGTACCTGGCTTATTTCACTCAGCATGGTGTCTTCAAGGTTCATCCATGTTGTTGCACATGTTAGGGTTTCATTCCTTTTTTTGGTTGAGTAATATTCCATAGTATGTATATACCACATTCTGTTTATCCATTCATCAGTTGATCGAACCTAGGTTGCTTCCATCTTTTGGCAATTGCTGGATGCTGCTGCTATGAACATTGGTGTGCATATATCTATTTGAGTCCCTGCTTTCAATTCCTTTGAGTATTTACCTGGTAGTGGGATTGCTGGGTCATATGGTAGTTTATGGTAGTTTACTTAGCTTTCTGTGTAACTGTCAAGCTGTCTTCCACAGTAGCTTCACCATTTTACATTGACACCATCAGTGAATAAGTGTTCCTATTTCTCTTCATCCTCTCCAAAATATGTTTTCTGTTTTTTTTTTAATAGCAGCCTTTCTAATGGGTATGAAATGGTATCTCATTGTGGTTTTGATTTGTGTTTTCCTGATGGCTAATGATGTGAGCATCTTGTCATGTGCTTTCTGGTCATTTATGTATCTTCCTTGGAGATACGTCTGTTCAAGTGTTTTGCCCATTTTGTAATTGGATTGATTCTTTTTGTTGTTGAGTTGAAAGATTTCTTTATGTATTCTGTATATTAAACCATTACCAAATATGTGTTTTCCAAGTATTTTCTCAACATGATGTCTTGTAGGTTGTTACATTACTTTCATGATAAGGTCCTTTGAGGCACAAAAGTTTTTTATTTTGATGAGGTCCCATTTACCTATTTTTCCTTTTGTTGCTTGTGCTGGTGCAGAGTCTAAGAAACCATTGCCAAACACAAGGCCTGAAAATGCTTCCCTATGTTTTTTCTTCTGGGTGTTTGTAGTTCTAGCTCTTATATTTAGACTTTGTTCCATTCTGAGTTGATTTATGTATATGGTATGAGATAGGGGTCCTCCTTCTTTTTTTGCAAATGGAAATCCTGTTTGCCTGGCACCATTTGTTGAAAAGACTACTATTTCCCAGTTGGGTGGTCTTTGCCACCTTATCAACAATCAGTTGGCCATAAATGTGAAGGTTGATGTCTGAGCTCTGAATTCTATTCCACTGGTCTATATGTCTGTCCTTGTGCCAGTACCATGCTTTATTGATTACTGTGACTTGGTAGTAGGCTTTAAGATCAGGAAGTGTGAGTCCTCCAACTTCATTCTTCTTTTTTCAAGGTGGCTTTAGCTATTCAGGGCCCCATAGCCTTCCATATTAATGTGATGATTGGCATTTCCATTTCCACAAGAAAGGTATTGGAATTTTGATTGGGATACCATTGAGTCTATAAATTGCTTTGGGTAGGACTGATTTCTTAATGGTATTTAGTCTTCCAGTCCATAAACATAGAATGTTCTTCTGTTTATTTAGGTCTCCTTTTATTTGTTTTAGCAATGTTCTATAGCTTTCTGTGTAAAAGCCCTTTACATCCTTGGTTAGATTTATTCCTAGGTATTTGATTCTTTTAGTTGCTATTGTGAATGGAATTTTTTTTCTTGATTTCTTCTACTGATTGTTCATTACTTATGTATAGAAACAGTTCTATTTTGGGGGTGTTGATATTGTACCCCACCACTTTGCTATATTCATTTATTAGCTTTAGGAGCTTTGTTTTGGGTTTTTCAGGACTTTTTTGTATATAGGATCACACATCAGCAAACAGGGAAAGTTTTACTTCTTCCTTTCCAATTTGGCTGCCTGTTATATCTTTTTCTTGCCTGACTGCTCTGGCAAGAACTTCAGTTCAAAGTTCAATAACAGTGGTGACAGTGGGCATCCTTGTCTTGCTTGTGATCTTAGAGGGAAAGTTTTCAGTCTTTTATTATTAAATAGGATGTTAGCTGTGGGCTTTTAATATATTCCCTATATCATGTTGAGGAAGTTTCCTTCTATTCCTAGTGTTCTACTTGTTTTTATCAAGAAAGGGTACTATATTTTATCAAATGCCTTTTCTGCATCAAGGTGATGATCATGTGGTTTTCTTTCTTCATTCTGTTAATGTGGTATATTACATTAATTGATTTTCTTATTTTGAACCAACCTTGATACTAGTTATAAATCCCACTTGGTTGTGGTATATGATTCTTTTAATAGGCTATTGAATGCAGTTTGCTAGTATTTTGATGAAGATTTTTGCATCGATATTCATAAGAGATAATGGTGTGTATTTTTCTTTTCTTCTGGTATCTTTATCTGGCTTTGGTATGAGGGTGGTGTTATCTTTGTAGAATGAGTTAGGGAGTGTTCCCTGCTCTTCAATTTTCTGGTACAGTTTGAGCAGAATTGGAGTTAAGTGTTTTTGGAATGTTTAGTAGAATTCCCCTATGAAGCCATCTTGTCTTGGGATTTTCTTTCTTGGGAAGGTTTTGATTACTGATTTAATCTCTTTACTAGTAATCAGTTTGTTGAGGCCTTCTATTTCTTCTTGAGTCAATGTAGGTAGTTTGTTTGTAGGTAGAACTTGTCCATTTCATCTAGGTTATCTAATTTCTTGGCATATAGTTACTCTAAGAACTTGTCCATTTCATCTAGGCTATCTAATTTATTGGCATATAGTTATTCACAGTTTCCTCTTATAGTCCCTTTTATTTCAGTGGGATCAGTTGTAATGTCCACCTTTACATTTCTTATTTTCTTTATTTGTATCCTTTCTCTCCATCTCTCTCTCTCATCAGTCTAGTCTAAAGGTTTCTCAGTTTATTGATCTTTTCAGAGAACCACCTTTTGGTTTTGTTGATTCTAATTTTTTGTTGTTTTTTATTTCATTAATCTCTGCTCTGTTATTTCCTTCCATCTGCTTACTTTGGGTTTAGTTTGCCGTTCTTTTTTAGGTTCTCACAGTTTTGAGGTTAAGTCTCTCATTTGAAATCTTTCTTCTTTTAAATATAAGCATTTAGGGCTATAAGTTTCCCTCACAGCACTATCTTCACTGCATCCTTTAAGTTTTGGTATGTTCTATTTTCATTTTCATTTACCTCAAAATATTTCCTAATTTCACTTTTGATTCCTCTTAACACATTGGTTATTTAAGAGTATGCTGTTTAATTTCCACATATTTTTGAATTTTCCATTTTTCTCTCTGTTATTGATTTCTAGCTTCATTCCACTGTAGTCAGAGAATATACATTGTATGATTGCAATATTTTTTAATTTATTGAGACTTGTTTGGTGACCAAACATATGGTCTATCCTGGAGAATGATCTATGTGTTCTCAGGAAGAATGTGTATTCTTGTTTTGTTGGGTTCAGTGTTCTATACGTCTTAGAGGTCCAGTTGGTTTAGTGTATCATTCAACTCCTGTACTTCCTTATTGATTTTCTGACGAGATGTTCTATACATTATTAAGAGTAATGAGTTAAAGTCTCCTACATTAATGTAGAAACATCAGTATTTGCTTCACGTATTTTGGGGCTCTGCTGTTAGGTGCATACATATTTATAATTGTTACATCTTCCTATTGTATTGCCCCTTTTAACAGTATATATTATGACCATTTTTGTCCCTCCTAACTGTTTTTGACTTGAAGTCTATTTTATCCAATATTAGTATTACCACCCCGGCTCTCTTCTGGTTACTGCTTGCATCGTACGTTTTATCCCATCCTTTTACCCTCAAACTACTTGAATGTTTGAATTTAAGGTGATTCTCTTGAAGACAACCTATAGTTGGGTCATACTTTTCTATCCATTCTGCCAATCTCTCCCTTTTGACTGGAGGTTTTAATCCATTTACACTTAAAGTCACTGATGATAACACAAGACTTTCTCCTGCAATTCCTTTGTGAGTTCTATACTTGTTTTGTCCCTCACTGCCATTAGTGCCTGCTTGAATATTTATGTGCTTTTGCACTATACCATAATTAGTGCCTTCTCATTTCTGTCTGGATATATTTTTCATCTATGTTTCTTATGGTTTCCATAGGGTAAAGTTTAACATTCTAAATATACAACAATCATGCTGCGTTGTATGCCAGTTTGGATGTAGTATGTCCCCCAAAAGGCAATGTTCTTTAATACAGTCTTGTGGGGGCAGATGTATTAGTGTTGATTAGGTTGGAATCTTTGGATCGAGTTGTTTCCATGGAGATGTGACCCACCCAACTGTGGGGAACACCTTTGATTGGATTATTTTCATGGAGGTGTGGCCCCACCCATTTAACATGGGTCTTGATTAGTTTACTGGAGCCCTATTAAGGCTCAGAAAGAAGGAGCTCAGTGCAGCTGCAGCTTAAAGAGACATTTTGGAGAATGCCATTTTGAAATGCAGCCTAGAAGCAAGCAGATGCCAGCCACGTGCCTTCCGGCTAACAGTTTCCAGACACCATCGGTGTTTTTCAGTGAAGGTACACTACTGTTGATGCCTTTGTTTGGACACTTGCATGACCAGAAGACTGTAACTTTGTAACCAAATAAACCCCCTTTATAAAAGCCAATCCATTAATGGTATTTTGCAAATGGCAGCATTAGCAACCTGAAACAGTTTGTTACCATCTTACTTCACTAGCAGGCACACATACTTTTCCTGTACCCCTCTGTCCATCCCCACCATTTTTTTCATACTTGTTACCACTCAGTCTGAAGAACTCCCTATAGCATTGCTTGTGAGGCAGGTCTAGTTGTAATGAACTCCCTCAGTTTGTTTATCTGAGAATGTCCTAATCTCTCTGTCATTTTTGACAGTCTTGCTGGATGTAAAATTCTTGGCTGGCAGTTGTTTCCCTTCAGCACTTTAAGTATTTCAACCCACCGCCTTCTTGCCTCCATAGTTTCTGATCAGAAATCAGCACTCAGTCTAATTTGGACTGACTTGTATGTAACATGCTGCTTTTCTCTTGCAGCTTTCAGAACTCTCTTCTTCTCTTTTGCATTCATAGTGTGATAAGTATGTGACAAGATTTGTTTTTCTTCATGTTTAATCTGTTTGGTGTCCTTTGAGTTTCTTGGCTGTGCATATTCACATCTTTTGCTACGTTTGGGAAGATCTCTGCCATTATTTCTTTGACTATTCCTTGTGAACATGTTTTGGTCAACACAGTATTTTTTAAACTTGCACTCTTTTATGACTCTTCATATGGTGCTTTCTAGGCTTTAGAACATTTCCTTTTTGTAGTGTGTTACACAATTATGTGCAGGTCTATTAGGAGATTTGCAGCTTAATGTCACTTTCAGAGTCAGCTTAAGACATGAGAACCCCCCAAAATTAATGATCAGCCAGTACCCACCAGTACAGCTTTACTATTGGTTAAATATTAAGTATCAGTTGGTTAATAGTAGCTGCAATAAATGGCAACATATTGATATGAATTCCAGTTAATGTAGGCTATCTCAGTAACTGCATCTACTATGAGTATAGACCTTTTTCTGGTCCCGGCACTGCATTGCAGGGCTGAGGCATGTGCTGAAGGTATCTCGCTATTAATTTCAGTTCTTGGAACTTGGCCTTGGGTTCAGAACTCCTAGGATGGGAAAGGGGGCTACTCAACTGAACTCTGAAAGATCTATTTTATATATTTTCAGTAGAAATGCCTAACATAGGTAGAGGTGGGAAGGCTGTCAGGATAAGCATTTATAATCTCACACAGTTTCTAAAGGTCAGGAATTTGGGTGCTATGTTGTTGGGTAGTTCTGTCTCAAGGTCTCTTATGAGGTTATTTTTCTTTTTCTCCCTTAATGCTTTTTTTCCATTGTGAATATTTTCTAGTATAACATTTTAATTCCTTTAATGTTTTATTCATTAATTTTAAAAATTATTTCCTTAGCGGTTTCTCTAAGGCTCTTAATATTTGCATCTTAACTTCTTAAAATCTACATCAGATAACTTAATTCTGGTGAGATATGGAACATTGCTCCTTTATAGCTCCATCATCCTCCCAGTTTTTTGCTGTATTACTGTAATACATATTATGTCTATATATGTTATAAACCCCAGAATACATTGTTATAAATATTACTTTATGTAATGTTATATCTTTTTAGAAAGCTGAGATAAGAAAGGAGAGCAAATATTTACTTATAGTTTATTAGATTATACTTGTTATTTACCATATTGTATTCTGTTCATTTCTTCCTATGTATTCAGGTGATCATTTCCCTCTAATACAGATTTGTTTCCTTCCTCTTTGTGCTGATATTGTCAAATATGGTACATTTATGTATGTTATAGTTCTAATGATGCATTTTCTAACAATACAATTATATTCATATTATTTTAGGCCATTGCTTTTTAAATCAGTTAAGAGAATAAAGGAGACTAAATATATTATCTATATTTATATTGTCTTTTATAATTACACACATAATTACCTTTATTGGTGCTTTTTATTTTTTCATGTGGATTCTAATTACTGTCTTGTTGTCACTTACTTTTAACTGAAGAATTACCTTTAGTATTAATTGTAGCGCATATCTGGTAGCAACATACTCTCTAAGTTTTGGTTCATCAGGGAATGTCTTTATTTGCCTTCATTTTTGAAAGATAGTTTTGCCGGATACAAGGTTCTTTTTGAAAGTTTTTCTTTCTTTAGCACTTTGAATATATTATCCTACTGCTTTGTGGGCCCCATTGTTTCTAACAAGAAGTCAGATATTGAAGTTGCCTTCTAAACAATGTGTTCCCTTTCTCTTGCTGCTTTTAAAAATTTATTTATCTTTGGCTTTCATTGCTTTACTTTGACAATGAGATACGTGTGTGTGTGTCCCTTTGTGTTTATCCTATTTGGAGTTTGTTAAGCTTCTTGGATATGTAGATTAATGTTGTCACATCAAATTTGGGAAGTTTACAGCTATTATTTCTTCAAATATTTTTTCTGCCTCTTTCTCTTTTTCCTCTCCTTTTGGAACTCTGATCTACGTATGTTGGCATGCTTAATGGTGTCCCACATTTCTTTGAGGCTCTGTAATTTTTTTAAATTCTTTTTTCTCTTTGTTCTCCATATTGCATAATCTCTTTTGACCTAAATGCAGGTTCATTGATTCTTTCTTCTGCCAGCTCAAATCTACCACTGAGCCACTCTAGGATTTTTTCATTTCTGTTAAACTTTTCGACTCTAAAATTTCCATTTGGTTCTTTTTTTTTATCATTTCTATCTTTTTATCAGTATTTTCTATTTGATAAGTCATATTCACCATATTTTCCTTTAATTCTTAAACATGGTTTTCTTTAATTCTTTGAACACATTTATAATAACTCTTTTGAAGACTGTTAAGTTCAACATCTGGACCTCTTCAAAGGCAGTTTTTATTGCCTGCTTTTTATCCTGTGTGTGGGTCCTCTTTTCCTGTTTTCTTTCCATGTCGCTTAATTTGTGGTGGGAAACTGGACATATGAGTAATATATTGTAGCAACTCTGTATACTGATTCCTCTCCCCATTTGGGCTCACTGTTGATGTTTGTGTGCTTGTTTATTGGCTTAATGACTTGGCTGAACAATTAGTGAAGTCTGTTGCCCTCACAGTGTGCAGGTTCTGACAACTCTACTCAAAATTGTTTTCCCTTGTTTTTATCTGGCTTCATAAGGATCATCCTCACATCAGCACCATTTAGTTAGCAACATTTAGTGGTCAACTACTGATTGATCAGAGGTTATATTTGATCTCCCTGAACTAGAAAGGTTTTCACCTTTTGATGTTGGCTCTGGTGTGGCTTGGAGACTGCAATCACTATTGAGGAAGTATATAAGTTTTGCCCACATTCAGCCAGAGACTAACTCAGAGGTTCCCTCTCCTGTCACTCCTCAGGGCACAGCCTTTGACATGAGCACAGTATTCCTGGACCAC
>PVKY010015252.1:0-10254 GCA_004027775.1 Bradypus variegatus | reverse complement strand
TCAGGCTTTGATATATTCATTTTCTAACTTCTAGAAATTAACCAGCCTAGCAGTAACTATTGCATGTTTAGACTGTTCTTCACCGGATGCATTCACGTTTTAGTAGAATCATCGTTCTCCTCTCCAATATAACTGTGGAGAATGGAAGATACCCCCCTCAATCACCCGGCGTTGCCATCTTTTTTTGTTTCCATTTATTTATTTACTTTTACTTCTCCAAAGTGTTTATTTCAAGCCCCATTGATCATCTAGTGACTTCTTACCTTTTGATATTTCTATGGTTTGCTATAGTTATAGCTTATTGATCAATGTGTTCCAGGTACTTCACTTGGATTATTTCATCAATCCTCACAGCAGTCCATTGAAAGGGGTGTTATTATCTGCAGTTTTACAGATGAGAAAATGGAGGATCAAACATTAAGTAATGAATCAGAGGTCACACAGCCATTAAGTGATAGGGGTGGAATTTGAACCCAGTTAGTTTAATCCAAGTCCTCATGCATTTAATCATATTGTCTCCCACATCTTACATATACTTGTACCATACCTATAAAATAAGCTATTATCATCCTGTTTCACATTTGAGAGAAGTAATGCTCAGAAAAATAACCTGCTCAAAGTCATGCAGCTAATAAGTGACCATAGTAAATTTTTTTTTTACCAGACTTCTGCATTCCTTTGTGTCTTGATTCTTTCTCTCTCCTTTATGTTTTCTTTTTCTACTCGCTAAACATATATATTCCTTATATTTCTAGAAAAATTTTAAGAATGTTTCCACCAGCCTCCCTTGAATAGTCCTACTTCCTCTTGTGTCATACGTTTATTCTAGTCTCTTTCCAGTCCTAACCTTATCACTGACCATGTAGGACTTATTTTATTTCCTCTTAACCTTTAGCAAAATATAGTTTATGTTTTAGTTTCCTTGGCTGCTCAAGTAAATACCATGCAATGAGATGATTTAAACAATGGGAATTTATTAGCACATGGTTTTGAGTAATAGAAGTCCAAATTAAGGTGTCATCAAGGTGATGCTTTCTTCCCCAAGACCAGAGTTCTGGGGCTGGCTGCCAGCAGCCCTTGGTCCTGGGTTCTTCTGTGACATGGTAGTGCACATGATGGCCTCTCTTGGCCTCTCCCGTTTCTTCTCATTCCATTGACCTTCAGCTTATTGCTTCCTGTGACTTTCTCTCTCTCTCTCTGAATTTCATTCTGCTTTTAAAGGAAACCAGTAACAGGATTAAGACCTTTTCTGATTGAGTTGGGGCACACCTTAACTGAATTAACCTCATCAAAAGGTCCTATTTACAATGGGTTCATGCCTGCAGGAATGGATTAAGTTTAAGATTGTTTTCCTGGGGGTACATACAGCTCCAAACCACCACAATTGATACCCGTTTTTATGTTTTATATTGATATCTTAACACTTTTATGCATGTTTCATTTTACCTCCACACTTGTTCATCTACTATTCCCCTATCTTTCTGGAGATTCATCAGCTTGTTTTTACTATTTTTTGTCGTTGGATAGATGCTTTGATTTAAAGTTCTGTGTTCTTGGTAAGAAAAGTTGTAATGGTATTTTGCCAGTAAATATACATATAAATAATGTGTTTATTGTTTTATGTAAAAGAAAATACTTTTATTAATTTCTTAACAGATGCCCCTCTCATAAACAAGGAAGTGGAAACTATTCCAGAAAAGGTAAGGAAACATTTCCTAACAGTCACTATCTGATGAAAGAATGAAATATTTGTAAATGGATAAATATTTATAGATGGAAAAGAAAAGGCACTCAACAAGTTATTCAGGTACTTCACAGCTGTTTCTGCTATGGCAATATCTGTACAATTACACAACTCATTTAAGTTAAATTACACTCCTGAAAGGAAGGCTACATCATAAAATAGTAACATTTAAAAGTACAAGGCCAAGTTTATGCTATGTCTATTTTCCTACAATAAATAAAAGGTTAAAAAACTTAAATGATATGGGGGGAAAACAAGAAAGATAAAAAGCATAAAGTTCACCATAATGATCTTAGAAATGATTGCCACCAGCCTAACCAAATTCTTTACTCTTTCTCACAAAAAGCTTTTAATTTAACATATTGTAAACCTTTCCCACTGAATATTACATATTTTATATGAAATCAATAGAATATAGAGCTCTCACATAATACAATTTGCTTTTCAGCTAATTTTATATAAGATATTCATTCCTTAAAGCAGTGGATCCCTATGTAAAACAAAAAAGAATAAATGGTTTTTCTATACTGTTTGACAAATGGAATTTAAGAGTTCCTTTCTTTTGAGTCAGTGGTTCCCAAATACCATGTGGTCAGTCTGTTCTGTTTCTCCAGTCCTAGGGGAAAGAAGGAGAAAAGGCAGTATAGAGAGTATTTCATAAAATTAATTTATTTAGTTAAGCAAGCTGTCTTTTTTCTAATGATACCCTTTTTGTATTCTTTTGCTATTTAAAATTATTTTGTGATATTTTGGTGATCATATAGTGACAATAAAATACCAGATCCCCAGATTTTCTTTTCTTGAGATAGATGTTACTGATTTACAAAATCTGGGCATATGAGAACCACTGCTTTATAATAGTAATATGATCATTTTTTGGATATTTCATAATCCATGATTTCAAGGAAGTAGAGAATAGGTAAAGCTAGGCTTATGAATATGTCAACTCTTCTATTTAATAAAGAATATAATAATATACAGATATAGGTAATTTGTTATGATTAACATAAGAGTTCAATTGATATTAAGTCCAGTTTTATTAATTTTGAACACTTTCTAGTCAATAGTGATTAACTGGTAGCTTACTTTATTGATATATTTTCTAGTTACTGGATAATGATGATAAGAAAGTCCTGACTCTGCCAACTCTGAATTTTTCGGACCAAGATGATTCAAATGCCATTCCTCCTACAAGTGAAGAATCAAGAAAACAAATACATCCTTGGATAAGCATTTTGTCCCCAGAGAACAAACCATATTTACAAGAACTCCGATCAGAAGCCACACCAGAAATCAAAGATGGAAAATTGAAAAATGACTTATCTTCATTAGAAGTAAATTTGAAAGATAGATATCCAAGCCCTTTTAAAATCTCATCTCACTCAGAGGTAAAGTTCAGAAGTATATAGGTAAGTCCAGGTAGAATAAGGGGGAGAAACCTAGATTCATCTTCAACAGAAATTAGGAGCCAAAGTAACAGTCCAGACTTAGCTAGAAGGGAGAGCACAAGCTTAGTTTCCCCAGATTCAAAATCAAAAGGTAGCTTTCAAAGTCAAGATCCAAAAAAAGATCTTGAACTGAAGGTATCTGCCCTCATCTTAGAATTATCAGACTAGGAAAAGCAAAATAATTTATTTTAAAAAACTAATGAAATCCAAATAAATTGACAACACATGCAAATGTTTCCAAGTTAAAGTGCTTCTAAGTGTGTTAAACATCCATATCCTACTTATACTGATCAAATGAGAAGCAAAAAACTGTTTGAAGAAAAGGCAAAGTGATCGGAGATCACTTTGGCTCATGGATTTGTGCAAAATTTAACTGAAAATTTAACAATGATAAAATGTAAATTAAAGGAAAAATTAAAGCCCAGGAAGTTACTTCAGTGGAAAGTTTTAATAAAACTGTTTTATTATAGGAAATAGCATATGTTATCTCTGTTACAAATAACTTTATAGCTTAAAATGAAAATGATATGCACAATTAAGTGTTTATCAGAGGAAAGCCTTACTCAAAATGGTAGTTAGTCTGCATAGCTCTTTAAATCTTATTTGGATCATTATTAAAGGTAGTTCATAAAGCAATGTAAAAAGATATACAAGTCAGAGAGTAAAGAATCTGAGTTGTAATGAGGCTCTCCTTCCAAATACTTTGACAAGCTTAGGCATCTAAACCTCTAGACCTATTTCTTTTTTTATAGTTTTATTGTTTTTACTGAAGGGGAAAGTAATACACAGTCATTACAGAAAATTTAGAAAATGGAGAAAAGCATAAAAAAATTAATAGTAGCTATAATTCTACTACCACAGTTAAATTTTTTGTTTCCTTTCAGTCTTTGTTATGCACAATCTTTAATATATTTCTTAAAACTTGGACCAAACTATATATAATTTCATATTACACTTTCTAAAAACTTAACATATTATGAGTATGTTGTCTGAATTTTCTTAAAAATTTGTAAGGTGCTGAATATCCTTACATGTGGATATTCCATAATTTTTTTAAGCAGGTGCCATATTATTAGACGTTCAGTTTAAATTAGCAATCCTTTACTTAACTATTTGAGTCTATAATTATCTCATCTATTCAGAGAAATGGCATGTTACCAAATTGCTCTCCAGAAAGATGGTGCCACCTTACATTCTCACTGATGGTATTTGAGTATTAATGTTCTTTTAGGAATGGTTAAAACTTTTTCATGCTTACTAGCCATTTTGATTTCCCCAACTATGAATAGAAAGATCATGTCTTTTGTCTATTTTTTCTGTTGAGGACTTGGTGATTTTGTTTTGATTTTATAATGAGCTCTTTTTATTTTAAGGCTATTAGCCACTTACATATTCATAGAACATGCTTCTCTGTAGTTTGCAGTTTGCCTTTTAATTTCTTTATTATAATTACTGCGAATTCCCAAATATTCAGTTTTCATTTGATAAATGAGTTATTTATTGCTGTGTAACAAACCATCCCAAAACTTAGTGCCTTAAAACAACCCTTTTATTATCTCTCAGGATTTTGTGGGAATGGGGGGTTAACTGTCCTTAGCTGGACAGTTCTTCTGCTCCACTTGATGTTTTCTGGAATGGTAGTCATCTTGGAGTTCAACAGGCCTGGAACATCCAAGATGGCTTACTTATGTGGCTGACACTTTAATGGGAACTCTTATAAGACGGCTCAGTTGGAATGCATGGATATCTGGACTGGTGTATCTGTTTCTCTCTCTCTCTCTCTCCCTCCCTCCTCCCCTCTCCCCCATGCAGTGTTAGGAATTCTTCTTCTCTCTCTCCCTTTCCTTGTGGTGCATTCATGTGGCCTGCCTAGCTGGGCAGCTGAACATCTTACATGACCTCCAAAAGTACAAAAACAGAAGCTTCAGGCCCTCTTAAAACAAGCTTGGAACTAGCACAGAGTCATTTCTTCTGCATTTTGTTAGTTAAAGCAAATCACAGCCTCATCCCTCATTCCACATTGGAGGGAGCTACAGATGGTCATGAATCATGGGTGGTGGTGTTCATTAGGGATCATATTTGGAGATTAACTACCAGAGATTACCTGTTTAACCCCAAATAATTCATGACCTTCCATATGCAAAACATAGTCACTCCCCTTCCAAGATCTTCCAAGTCTCATGCTATTACCATATTAGGCCCAGGCTTGAAGTACAGGATTTCATCCTCTAAATGAGGTCCAGGTGGATGAGGCTCCTTAGGTGTGGCTTCTCTCAGTGTGAATAACTGTGAATTGAGAAGAGCAGTTACAATAGTGAGTCAGGAATAGGTAATCTGGAATTAGGCACATTTCAAAGGTGGAGTGGAAATATGAGGCATATAGTAGTAGACCCTACTAATTTTAAAGCTCTTGGCTCTGCCCGTGGGTCTTGGCTTTATCTTCTGAATAATTCTTCTTTTTCCACAAGAAAGGGCCTATATTTGTAGCTGAGTATCTTTTCCTATGTCTTGTCCATAGGACATTGGGAATTCAAAGGCCTCTTTTCATTTTAAATAGCCCCTGTTCCTTTTAGTCCAAAATGCTATGATTCACTTAAAATTTTTGTGGGCTTCCTGAATATCAAATTCTTATCTCCTCAGTGAATTAGATATAATACCCCTAAATATATTCAACAAAGTCTCTTGTATAGCTTGGGCTGAGAGTCAGGGTGTTATGAGCACTAATCTTAAGAATCTTAGAAGCTGTCCTGTCTAGAAGAAAGGATGGAAGAGGCCACCCTAAGATTCTTAGAAGCCTTTTTATACAGATGAATGGGTCTATGAGGCACTACTTAAATCTGTTTGAAGTTTTTAACATTAGATCTTACAGCCATACCCATGTGATCTTGACCCTGAAATGACATTTTATTGCTAATGCCCTAGATTTGATCTTTGTCCAGTGGTCATTTCTTACTTTGAGAATCTCTGATTGGAAGAGGAGAAGGAAAAGGTTTTTTTTTTTTTTTCCATCTTCAACAAGTCTGGCCCAGAGAAATGTGTTCTTCAGTTTCTTCTTGAAAATGGAACAGTTCCTTTTTAGGACTACCTCTCTATATTTGTATTTTATAATTCATAGCTAAAATAAGCCATTTGGCACTTTCAGCATTCCACCTGATAATCTCCTTAGCGAAATCCTCAAGTTCATTAGATATACTTTCTATTTTCCATGTTAATACAGGCAACGATATTGCTAAATTTCATGATACTATATAACATTTATTGCCATTTTTCAAGACTCCAACAAAAATTTCCTTCCTGTTCTTCCAGGTCACTAACAGTCTCCTTGAAGCTCTTCCATCCTTTGCCTGCCATGCAGCCCCCAAACTAATGCCACATGTTTTGGGTTTTTGTTATAACAGCAACCCATCTTCAGATACCAATTTCTATTTAGTTGCATAATACACTACCCCCAAACCTAGTATCTTCAAGATTTGGTGGGTTGACTGCACTTAGCTGGAAAGTTTTGCTCCACTCAATGTCAGCTGGGCTATAGTCTCATCTGGTGGCTACACTGGGCTGGATCATCTCCAAAATGCTTCATTCGTATGTCTGTTGTCTGGGTAGTGGGAATGGCTGGAAGGCCTCTCCCTCGCTATGTGACTCTCCATGTGGGCTTTATGATAGGGTAGCCAGACTTCTTAAATGGCAGATTAGAGCTTTAAATGGGAGTGTTTAGATCATTTATATTTAATGTAACACACACACACACACACACACATTTTTTGGGCTTAAATGTCCTAGAGTAGGCTGAATAATGGTCCCCAAAGATAATAAGTCCTAGTATCTAGAACCTAAAAATGTCACCTTATATGGCAAAGACCTTGCAAATGTTATTAAATGAAGAATCTTGAGATGGAGAGATTACGCTGGATTATCTGGGTAGACCCTAAACACCATCACAATTTTCCTTATAAGAAAGAGGCAGAGGGGAATTTGACACTCATACAGAGGAAAAGGCAGTGTGAAGATGGAGCAGAGATATTTGAGGGCATTGTATAAGATAACAAGCCAAGGAATGCCAGCAGCCACCAGAAGCTGGAACAGGCAAGAAAAGATTGTCTCCTAGAGCCTCTGGAGAGAGTGCAGTGCTGTAAACACCTTAATATTGATCTGGTGAAACTGATTTCTGACTTCTGGCCTCCAGGGGTGAGAAAGGATGCATTTCTGTTGTTTTAAGCCACTAAATCTGTGGTTATTTGTTACAGCAGCCACAGGAGTCTAATACAGTACCAAATTAAAACATCGTTTTTTCCTAGCAATGTCTATTATGGGTCAGGTCACATCTCATTTGTTTACAGTGAGCATCTAGTTATCCATAGACTGCCCTACTCTCTTTTGACAGTAACGAGGACCCTACTAGGTATATCAGTTGTCTTCAGTCTACACCATCTGGCTTGAAATCTGCCTGAGGTTGAAGATTTTAAGTAGTCTGTAGTCCTGCAGAATGAAAATACATTCTGGACTGTGGAGAGATCAGTAGTCAGGACTTTGAAGCACCTGGATATGCCCATCCTTCATATCTTGATGTCTTGATAAGTGGAAACTTTTATCTTTATATCATCTGTCACCTCGTTTCAACTATCACCTATATGCTGATAAATCACCTATAACATAAATGGCACAGTTCTCTCACTTGAGCTATAGATCATCCCATCCAGTGGTCTCCTAGACATTCCACTTGGATGTTCTATAAGCCAAGTTGTGGTGGTTTCGAGCTCTGCATCCCAGGGGGAAAAAATAAAAAAATAAACAAAAAGAACCATGTTCTTAAACTTAATCCATTCCTGTGGGTATGAACCCATTTGTTAAAGGGCCTTTTGATGAGGTTACATCAGTTAACGTGTGGTCCAACTCAATCAGGATGGGTCTTAATCTTATTACTGGAGTCCTTTGTAAGTAGAATGAAAGTCAGAGAGAGAGAAAGTCACAGGAAGCAAGAAACAGAAGGTCAAAGAAATGCAGAAGAAAAGGGGTAAACACCAGGAGAAGTCACCATGTGCATTGCCATATGACAAAGGAGCCCAGGACCACAGATTGGCAGCAGCCAGCCCCAGAACTTCAGTCTTGGGGAAGAAAGCATCACCTTGATGCCACCTTTATTTGGACTTCTATTAGCCTCAAAACTGTGAGCTAATAAATTCCCATTATTGAAGCTAACCCACTGCATGGTATTTGCTTGAGAATCCGAGGAAATTGAAACACAGATATAGTGCTTGCCCTTTTTCTCTTTTGTTCCTTGTCTTGTTTTTAAGTGGATTCCCTTAAATTGCCTAGTCTGTCTAGTCATCTCATAATCCAACCATTTTCACTTCACTTCTGAAACCATGTGATCAGATTCTTTTACAGAATTTGCTTTTACCATTGAACCTTTTACTTTCTTCTTTCAGCTATCTCCTTTCTTCATTTCCTTCCTTATCCAGCTTTGATAATATGGCCCTTGATTTTAATACCACTTTGCCCATACCTAAATTCTCTCACCTTCTGTCTTTCTATCATATGGATCTGATAAATGCCTATTTTTGAATGACTTTTTTTTCTCCACTTCTGCCTGCCTTTATTACTCCTCCCCTACCCTACTCTGTGCTCCAGTCTCACTGTTCTTTTCACTATTTCGAAGAATCAGGCTCCCTTCCAACCCAGAATTTTTGCACATACTGTTCTCTTGTCTATAATCCTGTGTTCCCCTTCCTACCTTTAAACCTCACTTTGTGTCACTTTTACTGGGGACTTTAGATCATGTTTCATTGTAACATAAACATAGAATAAGTTCCTTCCTTTAGGGTATCTATCTCAAATTTGAATGATGCATTCACTGTTGTGGTTTTTTGATTGATGTGTCTCTCCTTCTCCACCCTAATTGACTAAAAACTCCAAGGGAGCCACAGGGTATAGGCTTTTGTACTGTACTGTGTCTGGAGTGCCTAATATACCTGATATATAGTACACCTTCAATGAATATTTAATGAGAGAATAAGTGATGTTCTTGTTTAGACTTGGCACTCTGATTACTAGATACCTACAAGGCCACCATTTCTACCCATTTTGCCTCCATACTCCTGCTATTTCCTCTCTCTTGGTTCTGTTCCTAGAACATCCAACAGTGCTTTGTTCTAATAGCTTTCTAGAAGCAAATGCTTATATTTTGTCTCAATTAGCTTGTTTACTGAAGTTAAGAGTATACAAATGTATGATTATATAGTGCATTTGAAGTTGACCTTACATGAAAATCATTATTTAGATACTGAAGTACGCATTAATTTATTGTTATGTATATGTAAACAAGCAAAGTAAAACTAAAGTCTTAACAAAACAGTCCTTTATTGACATAAAAATTAGTATTGATGATAGCGGCTAGGTGAGACAGAGCAGGGAGACACCTCCATGAAAGACACTGAGAGGAAACCAGAAAGTGACCCCGAACGTCAACTCCAGGGTAGCACCAGCCGGACAAGGTCTGCTAAAGCCACAGGGAACATGCATTTGGTGAAACCAGGAGTCTGCATTCTGGGACGAGTGAGTGATTCGGCTGAGACCCTCGGCCACGCTGCGGTGTGGGGAAACAGCGGGTAGCGCTTGGAGCCCGGGAGCAGTAGCAGATAGGACGGGAGTGGTGTGGACTAGCACCTCGGTGTCTGGCGTGGAGGATTCCCCTTCCCATACCCACTGCTGACTGTCTCAGGTCCAGGGAAACAAAGGGGAGCCAGGGGCAGGAGAAAGAAAGGGGCCGCGCTGCTCGCAGCCGTCTCCCTGGCGGGCGGGGCTTCTCCTGCCCGGGGCCGAACGCACGGCACGGAGCCGCGCCAAGAGACCCAGCCTGACAGGGACCTTTCCTTGCGGCACCAGTCACACGCCACATTATCCGCCGTGGACAGTGGCTTTGAATACACCCACAGCTGATTGTCCCAGAGCTGGGAGAGCGGAGCTGTGTGGAAAGGGAGGAGTTAACCCCTCCTACTCAACCATCTTTGAAGCGGGCTGGGAGCGCCCCTACACAGCCCGGCATCCCAGGGCTTCCCTGGAGAA
>PVKY010015251.1:0-10262 GCA_004027775.1 Bradypus variegatus | reverse complement strand
ATCCATGGTCCTTATAGAAAGAAAATGAGGATGGCTGAATTTACCAAGTGCTGAGCACAGCCCAGGGCCCATATTCAGTGCTGCCTGGGAATCATCTTATGGTAGCCAGACTCCAAGATGGCCTCAGGATCCCCACTTACTGGTATTCACGTCCTTGTGTAGTGTGGTGGTTTGGAGCCATCTGTACCCCAGAAAAACATGTTCTTAAACTTAATCCATTCCTGTGGGTGTGAACTCATTGAGGTTACCTCAGTTAAGGTGTGACCCTCCTCAATCTATGATGGGTCTTAATCCTATTACTGGAGTCCTTTACAAGTAGAATGAAATTCAGAGAGAGAGAGAAAGCCATGGAAGCAAGAAGCTGAAGAACAGTGGAACCTGGAAGAGAAGGGAGCGGCCAGGAGAGGCTGCCATGTGCATTTCCATGTGGCAGGGAAACCTGGGTCCAAGAATCACCAGCAGCCAGCCCCAGAATCAAAAGTTCACAGCGGCAATGAAGCAAGTGCTGCATCAAGAAACAGGCAGCTGAAACATGATAGGCAAGCTCTGTGGCATTTTCCAGTCCCTACCTCACCAGGATCCTTCCCAGCTCTTCAGCACTCATGAAGGAGAAAACAGCCCACATTCCCAATGTGGGCCCCTGGTTTAGGAGAGAGCAGAGCAGACTTCATTTATGAATTGCTGTGTGTTGGGAGGCTACCTGAAGGGCTGATGCAAGGCACTCATCTCCGTTTCACCTTTCCCATAACTCACTCAGGGCAGAAGGCAGTGGGCACTGCTGGAAAACACTGCAAGGTGAACAGTCAACCTGCAGCCACCTGGAGCAAAAGGTTACAGTTGAGCAGAGAGTAGACTGCATAGGGCCTGGGAAGAAAAGCAAAAGAGAGAGTTTCTTTGGGATATTAGGGCAATATGGGGAATTTAGAAAGCCACACAGGCCCAGGACAGGATGAATGAATGCTCAGAAAAGGCCTGAGGAGACCGTAACTTTTCATCTTGGGCTGATTTCTAGGCTCAATGCAAACCAGGTTAAGTGTGGAAAGAATATGCCAACACTGAGCCAATTTTCCAAGACTAAGAGAAGTGTTTCTTTGTTTATTGCTTTTGGGTTTTTTTTGGGGGGAGGTTATTGTTGTTCTTTGTTTTTTGTTAGTTTTATTGTTACCATTTTAGCTCTTGATATTCTGGGAAATATCTGTTAAAACACTAGATTAACACAAGATAGAGGACCAGATACTTCAGTGATGACACACTACAAGGACCACAGTATTTGAGGATAAAAAGGGCTTGAAAAGTTACTAAGCAAATGGACTGCTGCAGTCTTCAATAATAAAAACTAAACAACAAACCCTGGAGAATATGGAGAATCTGATTTCCAGAGTTGTCATATTATGATATTCAAATGTCCAGTTTTCAACAAAAGTCCCAAGGCATGAAAATAACAGCAAAGAGTGGCTCTCACAAAGGACCAAAATAAAGTGACATAAACCATCACTGTGGAGAGCCAGATATTGGACTTACTAGACAAATACTTTAAAACAATCGCCTTAAATATGCTAAAGAGCTAAAGGAAAATACAGGCAAGGAAACTGAGGAAAATCAGAAAAACAATGTATGAACAAAATGAGAATGTTAATAACAGATATAAATTCCAAAAAAGAACCAATCAGAAATTCTGGATCTGAAAAGTACAGTAACTGAAATAAAAAATTTAATGCAGGGGTTCAACAACAGATTTGAGCAAGCAGAAATAAGAATAAGAAAACTTGAAGATAAGACAATTAAAATTATCTAGTCTGAGGAGTAGTAATAAAAATGAATGAAGACAAGTGAACAAAGCCTAAGGGACCTGTGGGACACCATCAAATGGACCAACCCTGCCAGTTTGGAAGTATTATGTCCCCCAAAATGCCATTATCTTTGATGCAATTTTGTATGGGCAGACATATTTTGAATAGATTGTAATTATTTGATTGAGTGTTTCCATGGAGATGTGACACACCCAACTGTAGGTGATAACTCTGATTAGATAATTTCCATGGAGGCGTGGCCCTTCCCATTCAGCGTGGGCCTTGATTACGTTTACTAGAGCACTATATATAAGCTCAGACAGAAGGAGCAAACTTGCTACAGCCAAGAGGGACACTTTGAAGAACACACAGGAGCTGAAAGAGGAGATGCAACTTACAGAGACATTTTAGAGATGGCCTTTGAAAGCAGATTTTTGCTGTAGAGAAGCTAAGAGAGGACAAATGCCCCAAGAGCAACTAAGAGTGACATTTTTGAGGAGCTGCAGCCTACAGAGGAACGTCCTGGGAGAAAGCCATTTTGAAACCAGAACTCAGGAGCAGATGCCAGCCACGTGCCTTCCCAGCTAACAGAGGTTTTCCAGACACCAATGGGTATCCTCCAGTGAAGGTACCGATTGTTGATGTGTTACCTTGGACATTTTATGGCCTTAAGACTATAACTTTGTAACCAAATAAACCCACTTTATAAAAGCCAATCTATTTCTGGTGTTTTGCAAAAAGGCAGCATTAGCAAACTGGGACACCAATATATACATAATGAGAGTTTCAGATGGATAAGAGAGCAAGAAAGAGGCAGAAAGAATATTTGAAGAAATAATGACTGACCTAAAAGTTGATGAAAGACACAGATCTACAAATACAGGAAGCTCACAAAATCAAAATAAGACAAATTCAAAGGATCTATGTAGGGTTACATTATATTTAAATTGTTAAAAGTGAAAGGCAGAGAAAAATTTGAAAGCAGCAAGATAGAAGCAACTCATCACATACAGATGATCCTCAATAAGCTTAAGAGCCAATTTCTCATAGAAAACATAGATGCCAGAAGGTAGTGGGATGAAAAATTTAAAGTGCTGAAACAATGAAACTGCCAACAAAGAATTCTATATTCAGCAAAACTGTCCTTTAAAACTGAGGGAGAAATTAAGGTATTTATGGATAAACAAAAGCTGAGGGAGCTCATTGACACCAGTGCTAACCTACAAGAAATGCTAACAGGATTCTTTAAGATGGAATGAAAGGACAGTAGACAGTAACACACCATAGGAAGAAATAAAAGTCTCTTGCAAAGGTAACCACAGAGGCAAATACATAAGCCAGTATTAATGCATTTTTGGTGTGTAACACTACTTTTTATATCATACGTGACTTAAACTACACATGCATTAAAAATAATTTTAAAATTGTTATTAAGAACACAATGCATAAAGATGTAAACTGTTATTGAAGTTAAGTTGGTGTCAATTCAAACTAGATTGTTATAAACTTAGGGTGTTAAATGTAATCTCTATAACCCCAAAGAAAATGTCTAAAAAATATACACAAAAGAAAATGACAGGGAAACAGAATGATTCACTACAAAAAACTAAACACAAAAGCAGGTAGTAATAGAGGAACTGAGGTACAAAATGTTGTAAGACCTACACAAACAAGGAGCAAGCTGGCAGAAGGAACTCCTTCCTTATCAGTAATCACTTTATATACAAATGGATTAAGTCTCCAATCAAAAGTCAAGGATTGCAGAACAGATTTTTTAAAAAGAAAAAAGATCCAACTATATGCTGCCTGCGAAAGGCACATTTTAGCTCCAATGACATGAATAGGTTGAAAATTATAGGACAGAAAATATATTCCATGAAAATCATGACCAAAATCGAGCTGGGGTGGCAATATTAATATTAGGCAAAATAAAGCTTAAGTAAAAAATTGTTATAGGAAACAAAAAGGAAATTATATATTAATGAAGGTTCAATGCATCAGAAGATATAAAAATTGTAAACATATATGCACCTAACAACAGAGACCCAAAATATATGAATAAACAACAACATAATTCAAGAAAGAAACACACAATTCTACATTAATAGTTGTGTATTTCAATACAGCACTTTCTACAGTGGCTAGAACATATAGACAGAAGATCAATATGGGAACAGAGGATTTGTACAACACTATGAATGAGCTAGAACTAACAGACAAATATACAACACTCCACCCAATAACAAAAGAAAACATTCTTCTCAAGAGCACACAGATGATTTTCCAGGATAAATCAGAAATTAAAAACCATGAAAATTCAAGGGCCACATCACTTCAGTGGTTAATTCTACCAAACATTTAAAGAACAATTAACACCAATCCTTCTCAAGCTCTTCTATGAAGCCAGCATTACCAGGACACCAAAGCCAGATAAAGTCATGACAAAAAAAAAAGAATTATAGACCATAATACCTATGAATGTAGATGCAAAAATCCTCAACAAAATACTACCAAATTGAATTCAACAGCATGATCAAGTGGGAGTTACCTGAGAAATGCAAGGAAAATCTATCAACATCATATACCACGCTGAGAGAATATAGGGGGGAAAATGTGATCATCTCAACTGATAAAGAAAAGGCATTTCACAAATGCAATACACTTTCAAAATAAACTCTCTCTCTAAAAACTAGGAATAGAAGGTAACTCCCTCAACATGATAAAGGGCATTTAAGAAAAACCCACAGCTAACATCATACTCAATGGTGAAGACTTTCTCCCTAAGAGGAGAAACAGAAAATCTTGTCCATTTTCACCACTGTTATTCAACATTGTACTGGAAATTCTAGCCAGAGAATTAGAGAAGTAAAACAAATAAAATGAGTACAAGATAGAAAGGAAGCAGTAAAACTATCTCTATTCACAAATAACATGACCCTATATATATAGAAACTCCCAAAGAATCCATAAGAAAACTACTAGAGCTAATAAATGAATTCAGCAAAATTTCACAGTGCACAAAAATTGGTCATGTTTCTTTATCCCAGCAATGAACAATCCAAAGAGGAAATTAATAAAACAATTCCATTTGTAATAACATTAAAAAGAATAAAATACCTATAAATAAGTTTAACCAAGGAGATGAAAGACACATACATTGAAAACTACAAAATATTGCTGAACGAAATTAAAGAAAACCTAAATAAATGGAAAGACATTTATGTTCATGGACAGGAAGGCTTCATATTGTTAAGATGTCAATACTGCCCAAAGAGATCTATGGGTTCAATGCAGTCCCTATTAAAATTCCAGCAGTCTTTTTTGCAAGAATGGAAAAGGGTGATCCTCAAATTTGTATGAAATTGTGAGGTGCTCCAATAGCCAAAACAATATTGAAAAAGAAAAACAAAATTGTAGAACTCATGTTATTCAGCCACAAAAAGTGATGACATTCCGCTACATATTACAAAATGGATGACCCTTGAAGCAAACGTTATGCTAAGTGAAATAAGTCTGAACAAAAAGAAAAATATTGTGTGAATCCACTTCTATGAAATATGTAGAACAGCCAAATTCATAGAGACAGAGAGTAGAGTCAAGGTCACTGGGTGGGGGGGTGAATGGGCAGCTGTTGCTTAATGGGCTCAGAGTTTCTGCTTAAAGTGAAAAGTTTTGGAAATGGATGGTGGTGATGGCTGCACAGCACTGTGAATATAATTAACGCCACTGAATTATACACTTAAAAATGGCTAAAATGGCAAATCTTATGTCATAATAAATGTTTAAAAAAATAGACTGCAAAGAACCAAAAAGTTAAATATATGTGGAGTAGGTGGAGAGCTCGATTTAACCAGGACTGGGGCTTTGCCAGTTGAGTATAAGGAAAAGATAGAAGAGTAAGAGAGCTGAGGGTTTATGGAAAAAGAAAAATCATCTGTGTAATTCACCATAGTAAAATATAAAAACCATACAGTTCTCTGCATAGTTGCAGAATAAAAAACATTTTACAAAATCCAACATCTATTCCTGCTTCTTTTAAAAAAAGAAAACTCTCAGCAAACTAGGTATAGAAGGACATTTTTCTCAAACCGAGATTAAAAGCATCTGTGAAAACTTTACAGCTATTATCATACTTAATGGTGAGAGACTGAATGCTTTCCCCCCCAAGATTAGAGACAAAGTAAGAATGTCCATCTGACTACTTCTATTTAAATTGTGCTAAAGATTGTATAGGTTAAAACATAAAAATAAAGGATGAGTAACATACATAGTGTGTGGGGGGCACAGAACACATCACCTCCTGGATAAATCTAAGCCATTATCTTCATTACACATCTACCCAAACAGTACGTATTAGGAATACAGAATCAAGTTCTATTGGCATGCCCATCAGAAGGGTTAGAAAGGAAAAGGGGGGTGGAGAAGGATGGGAAAGTGTTTCAGATATTTTTGCTAATTAATAAACCACCTCAAAACTTAAAAATTTTAAAAATAGAAAGAAGTTTGGGATTATTTGTTACACAGCAGTAGATACCTGATACATCTTTTTAAAAGCATCAAATGGAACTGGGATACAAGGATGGTTGGGTCCATCTTGCACCCCTGGAAGCTGGACTCAGAGAGGTCGAGCCACCTGCCCAAGGATACACAGTCACCTGGAAGGTGCCGGCTGCTGGCACAGCTGGGATTCACGCCCTGGCGACCTGACGCCCAAGTCCACAGTCCTTCCGTTGGCAGCACGGCCCTGGGGCTGGTGAGCAGAGTGGGAGCCAGCTAGACCCGATGGCCATCACTCAGAAGGGCACTTCTGGGAATTACTTGGCCGTCCTCACCCGCACTTCAGCGCCTGGAGCACCCTTTGGCACCACAAGACAGCTGCAAAGCCTCCATGGCGGCGGAACAGGGAACTTCTTGTCTCTTCGGTTGCCAGGCTGGGGGCTGGCAACGGGTCAGGGGTCTCCTTCTTGGTGGTCAACGCCAAATTCCCAACATCCGTTCCAACTGTGCCTTGTCCCTTTCATCCCCACAGCGTGCGAGAGGCAGGGGTGTCTAAGAGGCTTCACCGCCAAGGACACGCTGTGTGGTGAGCCTCACTCCCATGGTGTAAGCGCCAGTGAGCAGGGCCCGTCGGAAAGTGTCATTTTCAGTTATGGGATCGCCCAGCTGATGTTTTCCCGGAGGCCTTTGCGAGCCTCTGAGAAAGTCAGTGGAAACTGGAGGCGCAGAGGAAGGAGAAAGCGCTGGACCCGCAGCGGGCTGAGATGCGAGCGACACGCTCCAGGCTTCAGGGAGAAACCTGGCCTCGCCCGCACTGATTCACGGCAGCCGCTGGGAGAGGAGAAGGCCAGGCCCTGCCCGTGGGCACCTCAGCTTGGGGCCTCAGTGACAGCGCGAGGTCTTCGGCCCCCACCTGCAGCGGCTCGCAACCAGGGCTGCGGCTGCCTGGGGTTGGCTCCTCGGCTGCTCCCTGGCTGGAGGCAGCTTCCCGCCGTGGTCCCTGGACGGGTGGCCTCAGCATCACTTGGGAACTTGCTAGAAACGCGGATTTTGGGCCTTCCCCAGGCTACCAGATCAGAAAGGGAGGCCGCGCCATCGGCCTTTCAACAAGTTCTCAGGGTGAGTCCAGCGCACGCTTGCGTGTTCCTGAAGCCGGCGTGGCGGCCTTGCCTGTGGCTGAGCCTGTTCTCATCTGACCATGAGCCAAGATTGTTATTTACATTTTTTAATGAGGCAGGAGGGGCATCAAAAGAAGAGTAATATTTTGCGATGTGGAAATCTTATGGCATTCAATGTCAGTGTCTATAAACAAAGTTTTGTTGGAACACAGCAGCCACGGGCGTCTCTGTTTCCACTCCCATGGCAGGGATCAAAAGGACTTACCGTCTGGCCCCTCACAGAAAGCTTCCGCTGACACCTGTCATAAAGCAGCAGGACTGTCCCCCAATCTTCCATGTGGGGGCCAGATGTGGAGCCCCTGGATAAAATGCAGGCGCCCACACACGTGGATGAGAAACGGCTGCATCTCGATGGCGCCTCATCTTGCAGAGCTGGGGGGTGTCCTGCCTGTGAAGGGCTCAGACCCCGTCCCCCAAGCCCTGAGCAGAGGCAGCTCGGAGCTCCTGCGCATCTCGATGGGCAGCCGTGGCCCTTGCTGACAAACGGATCGGTAAGCACATCTATTACCATATTGCAAAGATATTTAATATTTTGAAAACTGCCTGTCATTATAGTTGGTCTCCTCTGGAACCCTCTGTATTTCATTCCACGCATGTAGAAGCACTATTCTGAGAAGGAGCCCAGGTCACAGAACATCTTGAAAACCTATGGGCATTAGATCCGTAACCCAGGCCGGGGGTCTGCTCATGGAGCCCCCTCCTCCAGTGCCGAAGGGCTACCATCTGCAAGAGTTATCTCCATCCCCAGTTGCCAGAGATCAGGGCCCAGCACCTCCAGGGAGAGGCCCATGACCGTGCTGCCCTCTCACCACCCAAGGAGTGGGCAGCTCTGCTCTCAGCCCCCACTGCCCAGGAGAGGCCAGCCAGTGCCGTCTCCCAAGTCATGGGGGCCTCCCCTACAGGAGATGGATTTTTGAGGGGTGGGCAAACAGCCGCTGGCCCGGCTGCCCCTCCACCAGGCGTGACTCCAGCCCCAGCCCCGGCCACCAGCCAGCAGAGGACAGGCCCTAAGAGGCCTGCTGCCCAGCGGGGTGAGGTCATCTGCTGGTGTGGAGCTCCGAGGTCCGGCTCAAATCCCGTGTTCCTGAACTGACTTCCTGTAAACAGGTGATCGCTGGCCTTCCTGGGCAGGCCAGCAGGAGGTCCCTGGGACACACAGGGGAGCCTCACAGACACCCCCACCCTGCATCCCAGTCCACTGTCTGAAAGCAGATTCTGAGCTGCACCCATTTCACCCTCAGGAGGCAGAGAAGCTCAGGGAGAACCAGGGGCTGGGACACAGACAGACCCAGCTCTACCGGCGGCGGCGACCATCTCACTCTGCGACCTTGTGCCATGACCTTGAGCTGGCAGAGCCCCTCCCTGGGACCGCAGGCCTCCACTGCCCTGGCTGAGACCACGGGTACACACGGCTAGCAGAGAGCAGGGCAGGGCACGCGCTCAGAGGGTGCACGTCACTCTCCCACTCCCTCTCCTCAGCAAGTCTGCAGGCAGCTATTGTTACGAACACCCCTTTGAGCAGCTGGGGAAACCAAGGCCAAAGGGGGAAGGACATTCACTGGAGATTACCCAGCAGGCGAGTGGCCTGGTGTCTGACCCGCAGGGCAGGTGGGGAGGACGCAGGGGCTCCGTGGGATCACGCTGGGGAGCAGGGGCGGTGCCTTCACTGGACTCAGATGTGGCCAGGAACCCAGGCCCGTGGGGACCCCACACCTGCTCCCATCCATGGTTCCATATTTGGCCCCAGTCCTGGCCCTGAACCTCTGGTCAGCGCTGGGCAATGGCCCTATGGGGGGGGCACAAAGGGGGAGGCCCCAGCCCCCAGCCCCAACTGCCTTGGCTTCTGGCTGTCAGGGTGTCAGGGACGGTTCCAGGACCGGGGGCGCCCACATACCCACCCAGGGGTCCTCTCTTGCCGACCTCGGCCAGCCCCTCCCAGCCTCCTGCTGCACTCGGCATCGGCACTTGTCACCATCCCAGGGAAGGACTCGGGGTTTCTTGGCCTGATGTCTGGAATAATTATCTAAATCCTGCAAAAGGGGGGTCCCCTGGGCCCTGCACAGATGTGGAGGCTGGAGCAGCTGGGTACAGGAAAGGGTTCTCTGCCTCTGGGGTTTTCCCTCCCACGGAATTTTCTGGAGTCTTTGCTCCCTGTTTACTGCTAAGTTAATAGATGAGCAGGAGCAGTGTCTGCGACATATTTCATCGGTCGGGGTTTAATTTGCCTGATCCGCTGCCACAGGCCCCTGAGACCCCAGAACCCAGGCCCTTGGTACAGACGAAATGCCAGGCTTCCCACTATGGGCACCTGCCCATCCCTCTGCCTCAGCCCCTCTGCCCACTGCCAACCTCCCCCCACCCCAAGGCATGGTCAAGCCCGAACCCCACTCCCGGGGGTGTGAGCCTCTTGTAAATAGCATCTTTGAAGATGTTACTAGTCAAGCTGAGGCCAACGAGGAGATCCGGGTCCAGCAGGAAGAGCCGGGGAGAGGGATGACCACGCAAGGGGGCAGAGGCTGAGCTGTGCAGGACATGATGGAGTTCGGAGAAGGCATAGCCTGCTGACACCTCAACTCTGGACGTCTCCCTCCCAACTGTGCAACGATGAACTCCGGCTGTGGCAGCCAATTCTCTGTGGCATTTGCCACAGCCTCAGCCAAGAGGACACTGCTCCAAGATGTCTCCTGGTCACCCTCTCCCGGCTTCCGGGGCCCCAGCTCCCATCCCAGCAGAGACAGCAAAGCGCAGGTGCCTCCTTGCCGGCCTCCCATACGGCCACGAGTTCCAGATGTGTGGA
>PVKY010015250.1:0-10254 GCA_004027775.1 Bradypus variegatus | reverse complement strand
GGAGAGCTTAAATTTTTCACAGACAAACAAATGCTGAGAGATTTTGCTAATAAAAGACCTGCCCTACTTCGGATACTAGAGAGAGCCCTACTGACAGAAAAAAAAGCTGAGGGACTTCACCACTAGTAGATCAGTCCTATAGAAAATGCTAAAGGGAGTTGAGCAGGCTGAAAGGAAGGGACATTAAACAATTGGCTGAAACTACATGAAGAAATAAAGGGCACCACTAAAGATCACATGGCAAATAATAAATACCAATACTACTGTATTTTTTATTTGTAACTCCACTATTTACTTCCTACAGGATCTAAAATACATAAACTGTAACGACAACTCAGTTGTTTTGGACTCAATGTAAAATATGTAATTTTTGACAAGAACTACATAAAAGTGAGGGAATGAGGGAGTATAGGAACATAGTTTTGTGTCATACTGAAGTTAAGTTGGTATCAAAGAAAAATAAGATTGTTATAGATTTAAGATGTTAAATTTAAGCCCCACGGTAAACACAAAGAAAGTATCAGAGAATATGATCATAGAGATGAAAAGTAGAGTAGGGGTTCAGTGAAGTGGGGGAAGGGGCAATGGGGAGTTAAGAAATGAATGTAGGGTTTCTGTTTGGGGTGAAGGGAAACTTCTAGAAAGGGATGATGGGACGGTGATAGCATTGCAACGTTCTAAATGTGATTAATCCCACTAATGGAATGCTAAGGAGAGGGAGGAATGGGAAGATTTAGGCTGCATATATGTTTCCACAATTGAAAAAAAAAAAGACAGTCTAAATAGATGACAATTAAATCTCTTTAATTTAAGGATGATTCTGGATGGGATCTAAAGATGGAGGAGAAGAGGCTCAAAGGGACACAGATGGGACTTAAGCATGAAAAAAAAAAAAGGAAATATAGAATGTAAGCTTTGTATCAAGGTTGATTTCTTGAACTCCTTAGCTGCGTTTAATGGGATTACATAAACGAATGTTCTTGTTGATGGGAAATGTATATGTGAATTATATTGTTTTTTCAAGGATGTGTGCAGCTTCCTCTCATATGTTCAGAAGACAGAGCAATAGATGATGGATGATAGGGAGAGAGGGAGGGAGGAGGGAAAGAAAGAAAGAAATGGTGGTGTGACAGGATGTTAAAGATGGTGGCTCAGGTTATCGGGGGAGGGGGTCGGGGTATGCTGGAGTTCTATGTATGGGGTTTGTACTGTTTTTGCAACTGTTCCTGTAAATTTATCTCAAAATAAAATTTCTTATTTAAAAAAAAAAAGGGAATCCACTCTCTAATATACTACAGAATTATTAGTGCACGGCCATCTATATTCAGCTCCCATCATTCCCTTACATTTCTTCCCCAGCTGTTTTAGATTGTTGTATTTTAGGATCTCAAGGAATCTTAGTTTTCAGGACTGCTATGAAAAATACCACCAGCAGCGCATTGGCTTAAACAACAGGAATTTCTTGGCTATGGTTTTGAGGCTTAGGAAAAGTCCAAAATCAAGAGGTCAGAAAGATGATGCTTTCTCCTCAAAGGCTATAACATTCTGATGCGGGCTGCTGTGGATCCTTGCAGTTCCCTGCCTCATCTGGCCACGTCCTCTTTTTCATCTTCTGAGTTCTGTTGAGGTAGCTTCTGGCTCCTCCCTGTGGAATTCTCTACATCTGAGTATCTTCTACTTATAAAGTATGCAGGGAATCCAGATTAAAGCCTACCCTCATTCAGTTGGACCACACCTTAACTAAAATAAGATTTTCAAGGGATCCTATTTCCAGTGGGTTCACACCCACAGGAATGCAGATTAAGATTAAGAATGTCTGAAATGTGGTAGATAATTCAATCTACGATGCCAGGTAAAGGACATATGACACCATTACCTGTCTACAGTGGTCTTATCAGAGTATCCCTTTTTTTAATTGTAGTTTTTATGTATAGATTTCCTTCAAATTCTGTTGATCTCCTTGCCTCACCTCCACCCACTGAAAATTCTTTTCCTCCTGATAACTGGGGACACAATAAAGCTGCAATGAAGTTTCAAGTAAATATCCCTGGGAACTTTGCTGCCTGTGAAATGGGAGCAAAAGATGGGAGATGGTTTTAATCAGTGTGGCACTGGAAATTTATACCTATAATCATGTAATATTTTATATATACGTTTCCTATCCATTCAATAAATTGATGTAGATCCATGAGTGGTGTCCATTAATTCCTTCCAAGCTATGACTGAATTCAATCCACTTCAGGAACTCAGAAGCAGATGGAAATGTGCTGGAAAAGCAATTCATGGAAAAATAAAGTGCTAATGTCAGCACTGCATAAATGTTCCTACCATGGCCAATTTCAAGCTCCAAAATAGATGCTACTGAATGTACATTTGGAAAAGATGCACACAATTGGCTTCACAACACTATCAGAAGCAAGACTGATGTCACCTGCACTAAACATGTTAGGAACCTACTAAACTAAGTCGTAAACTATGACTAATTTAGTACTAAACTAAATCCTAAACTACTAATTTAGTAGTACTAATCCTATACTCCCCTTTCTTTATGGTTTACATGCGTATTTGAAACAAAATCCTGACACATTGAATATGTGAAGAGAAATGATCTTGCAGAGTATTTAGTTTTGGTTATTAGTGTATGTATATTTTCACCTAAACCATTTGTTTTCAGTTACCTGTGTTTTTTGCTGAATTCAGATATATAAAATAATCAAATTATTAGTTTCATGATCCACTTGTATGACAGCTGATCTGCTGAGATTCTCAGCAAATTTGAGTTCATCAACTGAATAAAATACATTATATATATTTCTTATTTAATTAACATTTGGTGAGGAGGGTAGTCTTGCTACATTCGGTTAAATTATAGCTCATTCTTGCCCAACACTCTTGATAAACATAAGCTTACATAATATATTTCTGTTACTGGAATCACTTGAAATCCCCCTCCCCACCATTTAAGATTAGACAAGTATAAATGGAAAATAAACACAGAGGACTGATATATTACTGATCTAAGGACTTCTTGCTAAGAAAGACAAAGATTGATCTACATTACAAAATGTGATTTACTCCGGAAAGAGAATAATTAAGCATTAGTCAATAGATAAGCATTTTAATAGTATCTTTCTAACAGCTGAAAGTGCATTAAAAGACTAAAATCTGGACTTATGAAAAGCTTCATTAATTAAACAAAAATACTTCTTCTTCACACTGGGAAACTGTCAAAATGTTTTCAAAAAGTGGGTGTCAGATGAAACTGATACACAATTATATGCAGAAATATTTTGGATGGGCCCTAGAATCTGCAGGCATTAGCCATTTGATGGGCTCAAACCGGAAGAACGCAGATTAAATCAATGTCTGATGTATTATCAAAATGAATCAATAAAGTATAGTATGTGTGCAGGGCTCCCTATGTACACAGCTAAGCCCTATGCAGAATATCATGGAAGCTTGAAAAATGCTCCCTGCCTTCAGAGGGCTTCCACCTGGACTTAGTGTCACTAACAGAAAAAAAGACAAAATACAAGTACATCTCCCTTGGTTAATAATATGTAACCAGCATTTAGAGGAAGAATAAATCATTGTGGCTACAGTAGACAGGGAGGGCTATCAGGAAAAACAAAACAAAATAAAATAAAAAACATGCTATGTGTGTGGGTATGTGTGTGTGTTGGGTATTAGCAGACACTACTTTTCAAGCTTTAAGAGTGGTAGAATTGAACCCAGAAGCAGCAGTCCTCGGCTCCTTCTTCAATCTCTGGTTTGGCCCCCTGCCCACTTCTTGAGCCTCCACCATATCCATTCAGGGTCACCCAGAAATCCTACGAGGTGTCCTCTGGCCCCCGGACCTTCAGCCGCTGCTCTTACACCAGCAGGCCCAGCCCCTGCGTCAGCTACTACTCTTGGGTGGGCAATGGCAGCAGCAGCTTCCAGAGCAACCTGGGCGCCGGCCTGGGTCTGGTGGGGGGCTGTGGAGGGCAGGAAGTGCAGGGGGCATCACAGCCATCACATTGAACCAGAGCTTGCTGAGCCCCCTTAAGCTGGAGGTGGACACCAACATCCAGGTCATGCGGATGCAGGAGAAGGAGCAGATCAAGACCCTCAAAACAAGTTTGCTTCCCTCATGGACAAGGTGCGGTTCCTGGAGCAGCAGAACAAGATGCTAGAGACCAAGTGGAGCCTCCTGCAGCAGCAGAAGACTGCTGGGAGCAAAATGGACAACTTGTTCGAGAGCTACATCAACAAAGTTCGGGCGGCTGCACAAGGCGCTGAGCCAGGAGAAGCTGAAGCTGGCGGCAGAGCTTGGCAACACACAGGGGCTGGTGGAAGCCTTCAAGAATAAGTACAAGGATGAGATTAACAAATGAACAGAAATGGAGAATGAATTTGTCCTCATCAAGAAAGATGTGGATGAAGCTTACATGAACAAAGTAGAGCTGGAGTCCCACCTGGAAGTGCTGACCGATGGGATTAATTTCCTCAGGAAGCTATATGAAGCAGAGATCCGTGAGTTGCAGGCCCAGATCCTGGACACGTCCATGGTCCTCTCCATGGACAACAGCTGCTCCCTGGACCTGGATGGCATCATCGCAGATGTCAAGGCCCAATACGAGGACATCGCCAACGGCAGCCAGGCTGAAGCCGAGAGCATGTACCAGATCAAGTATGAGGAGCTGCAAACGCTGGCCGGGAAGCATGGGGATGACCTCCACCACACGAAGATGGCGATCGCCGAGATGAACCAGACCAGCAGCCAGTTCCAGGCTGAGATCAAGGGCCTGAAGGGCCAGGGGGCTTCCCTGGGGGCCGCCATTGCTGATGCCGAGCAGCATGGGAGCGGGCCGTTAAGGACGCCAATGCCAGGTTGGGCCAGCTGGAGGCAGCCCTGCACCAGGCCAAGCAGGACATGGCATGGCAGCTGCGAGAGTACCAGGAGCTGATGAACGTCAAGCTGCCCCTGGACATCGAGATCACCTACCGCAAGCTGCTGCAGGGCAAGGAGAGCTGGCTGGAATCTGGGATGCAGAACGTGAGTATTCATAGGAAGACTTCCAGTGGCTACTGCTCAGGTCCACTGGGCCCCATCTTTGGGGGCCTCTCAGGCACTGGCTATAACTACTCCTTCAGTTCTGGTGGGAGCCACACTAGCTCCACCAAGGCTGTGGTTGTGAAGAAGACTGAGACCCGCAATGGGAAGCTGGTGTCCGAGTCCTCCGATGTCCTGCCCAAGTGAACTGACACTGCAGCCCCTCCCAGGCCACCCTCCTGCCATGCTGCCCCAGTGCCTGGGGACAAGGAGCTGTGCAGGGGGGCATAGGGGACAAGGAGCTGTGCAGGGGGGCGTAGGGAACAGGAGACCTGGGGTACCCCTTCTTGCCCATGTCCCCACCTAGAAGCCATTTTGTCTTTTCCAAAGTAAAGCCTCAGTTGGCTCTGCAAAAAACAAACAAACAAACAAAAGAATGGTAGAATTAAGATGGGTGGAAAGTGAGTAGTTCTTTTGGAGGGAAAATAGCCTTACCAAGGATTAGAAAAATATCATGGTCAAATGCATGCAAGGACTAGTGAGATACGTAGACCCAGCCTGACTTCCTTGACTTCTGTGGGCCAAAGAAGCTGAAAAGCTACACCGGTGCCTAATGACCTTTTAATATCAACTGCAGAATAAAAAATGATAATAAAAATAAGAGGTAATTTATTGGATAAAGTATATAGATTATTTAATTTTTACAACTTGATACATGTATTATTTCCATTTTCAGATAAGAAAATTGATACTTTGGAAGGATAAGTAGCTAAACCAAATCAAACAGCTAATACATGGCAGAGGTGGACTTCTACTGGCTTCAGAAGTGATGTTCCACTCAGCCCCTACCTACACAGACAAAATTAAAGGAAGGTTAAAAAATGTCTTAAGTCCTGCTCTCTAGAAAGTAGAAAGGGACTAATATCAATCGTATATTTAAAAAAGAGCTTAAGTACAGCATAGGAAATCAAGCCTAACCCATATACTTTCTTATATGCCCTCTAATTGCTTCATCTGGATTAGTCTTTTCTGTTCAGTAAGGTCGTAGGTATTTATGACTTAGTGGGATGAGCATGAATCCTGGGATCAACAGGCCTTCATCCCAGGCTGAGTCTGCACTTTTTGCTTTCTTTGATATTCTTATTTCCCCAGTCTCACTTTTCGGAAACTACTAACCTCTGCAGAATGGGAATAATAAAACCAATCTTGCATGATTTTTGAGAATGTGAAGTGTGATATTGTATGTCATATATCTAGCACAGACTGTACAATCCCAATTACTATGATTCCTTTGTTTCCCAGAGAGAGAAGCCCAGCTCAGATTGTATGGTAGGCTCTTAATAAATAGAATCACAACCACTGAAGCATTGTAACAGGATTTATTGTACTCTGTTTTGCTTTGCAATCATTCATACATGTACATGTCAGTCTCACCAAGGGACCTTTGTCAAAGGACAAAGATTATAGAACATGCTTTTGCATATTCCCTCTCCTACCCACTGACACATAAAGCACTTAGCAAATTTCAGACAAAATCAGACACAATTAAAAATTGTGAAACACACATCTATGGGAGGTTGATGTGACAGTTTTTAAGAAGGAAGCTGTAGACAGATTCTTGTAAAAATTATTTTGTCTTCTAGGGTTTAGAATCTCCCATATTGCTTGTTGCTAGATTGCCTCCTTGACAATAGTATATCTATTCTCCACTTTATTTTGTCATTCAGTTTTTTGATGCCTGGTTGAGATTCAGATAAATTTCTGTGTTCTGTATTTGTTTTCTAAAATAACATTGTAGTTCTCTTTCATTTCAATTGTAGTTCTATCTTGAGTAGTTTGAAAGTAGAGATTAGTTCTCTTTTGCTTTGCTATAACCTAGTATATGGATAGGCATATCTGTGATTTCAACAAATAATCATAACTAGCATTCTTCACATTCCAAAATGTGTCAGGCACTATTTTAAGTATAGTTGAAGGTGTTAATTTATCTAATCCTCACAATAACAACATGAAGTAGGAGATGCCAATTGTATGTCCTTTATTGAGTTGTTATATTAAATGAGTCAATATGCAGCAAGTGGTTAGAATAGAGAATTGCACATAGTAAATGTTCAGCATATGTTGGTTATTACTATCTGTTTTGTAGATATGAAAATTGAAGTAAAAGACAGTACTGGTCCAACTGTCACAACTGATAATAGATAGACAGAAGGCTTAAAACAGATGGTGTAGCTCCATCTTAAAGGTTGATGCTTATAATCAGTATACTGTAATAAATATATTGGATATAAATTTTAGCTCACCCTTGCTACTGCACAGCCCCCCCCCACACAAACACACTTTTCATTGATGCATTAAAAAAGCCAAGCCACTTATTCTAAGTCAGACAAATGTTTGAAAACACCTTAAACATGGTCATAATCATCAACAAATGTAAATGAATAAATGTCATAAATTTTTACAGCAGCTGTAATCGAATTCTATATTGTGTAAAGCAGGAGTGAAAAGGACAGAATAACCAGCTCTTCCAGGAGTTTCAGCAAATTTTTCACGAAGAAGGTGAGGCTCTTGATTTGAAATATAACCAACTTGGTATAGAAAATAAGTACAGGTAGGTACTCAGCAAATAATCATTTAATGTGAAATTGAATTATTGATGTAAAGTTTTGCAAAGCATTTTGTCAGAATATGAGTTTCATGGGGAATTAAAAAAAAAAAAACAACAAAAAACAAATAGGCCAGGGAAACACTAGGTTAAATGTAGAAACAATTTGGGATTTTCCTAGTTCAATGCAGAATATCAACAGAGATTTTTTCTTTGCTGATAGGACTTAAGATTTTTTCCAAGTTGGTAACAGACTATAGAGCTTACTATTTCTATTTTATCACAGAAACTTTTAACTAGGTAGAATTTCTTAGGGTGTAGATTTCCAAGGAACTCCTTTTGGATGATGTTGATTTAGGGTCCTCTCTTGTCTGGCATGTGAAGAAGCTGAGATTCAGCATGGCAAGTGTTTGCACAATGGTCACTTCGGTATATTTGATATATCCCACTATAGAATGCTTCCTCTCTTGCTAGTTTTCTAATCCAGAGGACTACATTGTTCTACAAATTTCAAACTTTTATAGGTCCTTGTAATGCTTGCCTCATTTCAGCTAATTATGCATCATTTACCTTGGTAACCAGTCACTGTCTGTTCTCCAAACAAATCCATTTCTGGGAATTTATGCTCTTAGGAGTCAAGTGGGCATTTCTTCATTAATGGAGAAGTAATATTAGCTTTAAGAGGCTTTTCTTCTATCATTGGTTGGGAGAGAAGTGTAAGAGTGTAAGAAAGGAGCTGGCAACTCTCTTAGTACTCAAAGCTGAGTCAGACAGCTGTAGCAATGGGAGAAGGGATACTGGGGAAAACAACAACAATAACAGAATGAAAGATACAAAAGGATTATTATTAACAATAAAAATCAAAACCCCACTGGCTCTTTTCCCACGTATCCATGCAGAAACCCAGTATTTTTAGTACCCCTGTGTTTCTGAGAGTTCTTAGTAGATTTCTCGTGTGAGCTCATGAAAAACATTTTCTTTATGGAAGTATATTGTTACTCTTTTTCCAGCCATCCATGGGTACCACTTTATTGACATCCTTCTTGTAGTTGAAGCTCTGAACCTATTTGGACTCCAAAGTTGAGTAGCATATAATTGTGATGTGCATGGGAATACAACATCCCATCAACACTAGTTCTGGTGATAAGGGTTTCAAACCAGCAATTATGATGTCTCAGTTTCTTACAGTTCTTGTTGAAAAAAAAATAGTTTCAGTATGCTTTCTCATATATTATCATATTTTATCTACACAACAGGGAGATAAGACAGGTATTATCATTCCCCTTTTACACCCAAAGAATCTTAGGCCCAGAGATTCTGTTCTGTTTGTTCTCTGAAGTACCATTTTCCCCAGTGGAAAACAGAGCCCAGAGTGCTTCTGGATGATCTTTGCAAAATCCAAAATATTCATTTTTATGTTCAGGAAAGAACAGCTACTAGCCAAACTGCTTGTAAACTAGTAAACTCACTTATTACTCTACGATATTAACATAAGGAGTCTGAGCCCACTGAGCAATTACTGGCACTACCTAGAACTTCTACTGTGATACCTGTTCACAGTCACAGGTTCACTCCTTCTGAGGCCATTTGGTTCCTGTAGTCTTAAAACACATTTTCATAGTCTTAGGATGCTTCATAACCTAAACGGATCAACACAATTATGTAACTATTCAAATAGACATTAAATGGATCTTAAAAAACAAGCATTTCAGCTGTAAGACAGAACAAAGGCATGGATCATATAATAATGTGGATGAACCTTGAGGACATTATGTTGAGTGAAGTTAGCCAGAAACAAAAGGACAGATTCTGTATGGTCTCACTAATATGAACAGATATTAATGAACAAACTTTGGGAGTTAAAAGCTGACAACACAGGCGACCAGGAGATAGAAAGAGGGTAGAGACCAGCCATTTGATGCTGAAGGACTACAGAATGTTTAGGATTGATTGTACAGATCCAGAAATAGATAGAATAAAACTGTGTGATAGTAGCACAGAATTGTAAGTACACTAAACAAAGATGTCTGTGAGTAAAGCTGAAATAGGTGGGATAGGAAAATGTATGACACTGGAGGTAAAGATAGATGACAAAGACTGAGACTGTATAACTTGGCAAAAACTGGAGTGGCCAATGACTGTTACTAAACATACAAATATAAAAATGTTTTTGCATGTGGGAAAGCAAATGAATGTCAACCATGTAGAGAGGTGAAAAAGGGATGGTATTCGGAAAAAAACATAATCAAAGCAAACTCGAGTCTATGGTCAACGATAACATTGTAATATACCTCCATTAAATGTTACAAAGGCAATATGCCAATGCTAAATGTATATGAGAGGGGGATAAAGGGGAGGAATATGGGATTCTTGGTAGTGGTGTTATTTGCTGTTCTTACTATTATATTGTGTTGTATGACACGTTATTTTTCTTTTTATCATTTTTTTATTATTACTAAAAAAAGCAATTTTTCTTGTAGTAATCAATATGTTCAGGTGCTGATTGTGGTGATAAATGTACAACTTTATGATGATACTATGAACAACTGATTGTACACTGTGGATAAATGTATGGTATGTGAATATAACTCTATAAAACTATAGGAAAATATAT
>PVKY010015249.1:0-10239 GCA_004027775.1 Bradypus variegatus | reverse complement strand
ACATGCCAGTCGATTTCCTGCCCGCGTGGTCACTGTGTTTCTTTCCCTATCCTCCTCCCTCCCATTAAACAAGCTTCTGGAAGCTTCTAGCCTGTGTTGGCTCTGCTGGGGGAGCCAAAGAAGGCAGTGAGTCCAGAGGGCTAGGGGAAGTGGTGAATCCAAGACCCTGTGTGGGAGGGGTCTGGCAAGAGCAGAGTGAGGGCCCCTCACAGCCACCAAGGGCCAGAGCCGCTCCCTCCAGTGGGAACTTTCCTCCCAGGGCCAGTCATGCCTGCAAGGGGATGGGGGCCACCAAGAGGGGCTTTGCTGGCACCCAGGGTGTTGAGCAGCTTGGAAAGTCCTGGCAGAGCAGGTGAAGGCCAGGGTGGGCGTCTCCAGCCTGAGCAGGTGCTACAAGGATGGGGCTGGAGAGCTGCCTCAGCGTCGCCGCAGGCCGAGCCCAGCCAGACCTGCTCCTCCGGCCCTGCAGCTGGGGCCAGTGAGCGGCAGACAAATCCAGGCTGGAGCAGGGCCATCAAAGCTGCCCAAAGATGCTGTGCCACAGCAGTGCAGGCCATCGGGGGGCCCCTCAGGCCCCTCTCCGCCCCAGGGACCCCCTCTGGCCTCCGCAGGTGTGGACACACAGACTCACCCCAGTGCCCACGCTGCCCAGGATGTGTTTCCCTGGGGAGCTGGGCCTAAGGCTGTGGCCTTAGGGTTCCTCCAGCCTTGACCCGGGTCCTGCCCTGAAGACCTTTTCTGTTTTTAAACTGCTCCTGCTCCAGTGCCAGCTGGGGCTATTTTGGGGGCCAGCCATTCACCCAAGGATTTTATGGCCCTTCTGAAAACACTCATTAAATTGTTCATCAGCAGAAACCAGTTGCTTGGCTCTGGGGTACCTGGGCTTCTTGAGAGTCCATGCCCAGGGCAGGCCTGTGAGGGGGCTGGGTGGGCCCCTGAGAGCTCGGGAGTACCTTTTCCCTCAGAAATTCGGAGCTGTCCTCCAAAGCCACCCTCCCCCATGGCTGACAAGTTCCCTTCATTAACACAACAATGCACACACATGTACTCATGTACACGTGCACACCCAAGCACATACAAGCACACACACACCTGTTCACACATGTGCACGCACACCCACACACACACCTGTTCACACACGTGCATGCACACCCACGCATGCATGCACACACCTGTTCACCCATGTGCACGTACACCCATGCACGCACACACCTGTTCACACATGTGGGGGGCTGTGGAAAGCCCAGCACTGGTCCTCAACATGGTTTTTATTTGCTGTGTGAGGCTGCCTAAATTATTCAAGCTTCCCCTAAAGTTAGAGAAAAAGAGACAGCGAATAAAATATTGTCGGTGGAGCTCTTGAGAGGGAAAAAAATATGTAAAACCTCAAGTGAAAGAGCAGTGGACGCTGCACACAAGCTCTGGCCCTGAGAGCCAGCCCTGGGCTGGGTCCTCGGAAGCAGCCATCATTGCACCCACTTTCCAGAGACAGAATCTGGGAGTCGGAGAATCCCTCTGTCCCAGCCCCCTTCTCCTACCTGCTGATGTGAGTTCAAGGTGATGGAGCGTCACCCCAACTTCCTGTGGAATGAGGGAGCATTGCAGGGTGTCCTCTCCAAGACACAGGAGGGGCCAGTGGACATGGTCCTGGGGCCGGGCCTGGGGACTCAGCCCATCACAGAGGGAGGGACGGGCCTGCCCCAGACAGAGCCCCGGGAACCCCAACCCACCAGCGCCCCTTGGCCTCTCCCAGCAGCCAGGCAGGCGCCCTTCAGCCCGGAGCCTCCTGTCCGGGCAGGGAGCCGGGCCTTGGGGGTGCCCCTGGATGCCGTGTGTCTCCACGAACATCTGCTTTCCCCCAGGCACTGGGGGGACAAGCACAGGCTGTGGGGCTGGGAAACTCGACATGTGAAGCGGAGAGAACGGAGCACAACTGCATTACACACCGAGGGGCAGGGGTGCTCGGCTGTAGCACGGGTAAACAAATCGTGTTAGCTTCTGCCACAGAATATTATGCAGCAAGGAAGAAAGAAGGAGCAACCAACACCCATCAGCAGGGTGGCTCTCCTGTCTTAATGCTGAATTAGAGGGGCCAGTGCCAAAAAGCCCACGTGGCGTGTGTCCGTTTATGTTTGATCAAAAACAGGCAGGGCCGATCTATGGGAGACACGCCGTTACCTTGCGGGGGACGTGGCCTGAGAGCAAGGGGATGGTCTCAGGTAGGGAAAACGTTCCTTGGCTGGAGGGGGCTCCCTGAGCATCCACCTCCTCGAGCTGCACCCTTACGGTTTGTGAGCTTTACTGTATATGTTATATGTCATGCTTTAAAAGCCTTGAAGCACTGAATCCCAGACAACCCCCACAGAACAAAGAAACAAGACAACAGCTTGGGGCTCCCAGTGGCCTGCCGGGGTTCCCCACCACTCCCTGGGCCTCAGAATCCTCTAGAAGTCAGCATGTGGACCCCAACGCCTGGCCTGTGCCCTCCACACCACCCCCAAGGGGAGGTTTTAAAGCCATCCCCCCAGCCGGCTCCGAGGCACCTGGAATCTGCTTCCCGCGCAGCGTGTGTTAAATCTTCCAGACAACCAGCCTTCATGGGAGCACGTATTACTGCATGTCTGCCAGTGACCGAGGACCGTGCCTGTGCCAGCTAGCACCAAGGGGGATGATTATACCCCGTCGTGCCAGGTACCCAGAAGGACAGAGCCGAGCTCACCGGGAGAGGGGGAGGTTTTACAATCCCGACCCCTGACCTGGGCTCTGGCACCAAATCGTAACCAGCCACCCATCTGGACACCGCTTTTTGGCCGTTACCCCACGTCTCCCCCTGCGGGCCCCCCGTTGGGCCCCAAGGCAGGGAGAGGCTGCCGAGCGGGTCCACGCGGGACTTGGGCATGACTGCAGCCTGGGGTATCCTGCGGGCTGGACCCCGTCTGTGGCCTGTGAACAGGGAATGAGGCTGTACTAACCACGGGTACCCCCCGATGACCATGTCTGAACCCCTCAGCTGCCCCCCACCCTCCATGTGTCCAGAACAAGACCCCCAGCCCCTCTGCTCTGGACTCTGTCTTCTGACACCCTGGGTTGGCTGCCTCTACTCTGGGAACCCCTGGGGGCTGGGGAGTTCAGGGTGGTCCTGGGAGGGGTACGGCTTTCCCAGTGACCCCAAGGCTGTGGCTTTCTGCTCCCCCGAAGGCTGGGGGAGACTGGGAGCTCAGCACATGCAAGAACTGATCTTTGAGGCACATCTGGCCGGTCTCCATGCCCTGAGCTTCTACCCTACCGTTAGAGCCCCAGCCAGAATGTCCTCCTCCCCCTGGCAGGGTTGGGTTAACTTCCAGGCCCAAGAGAACCTGCAGGTACCTGCCGACCTCAGGGTCCATCCCCAGTTCTCCTTGGACCACAGAGAGGAGAGTCTCCCCTCAGTCTGGATGTCAGACGGTGAGAGGGGCTGTTTCTGCCAGGGCACGGACTCAGTCAAGACCCCCCACATCTGACGTTTGGTCCTAAATAAGATCGCATGTGGGGCCCCAGGCAGGTCTGTCTTGTCACTGGGGCCCAGGTGGGCAGCACCTGAATCCCGGGCGGAGGTGGGGATGGGGTGAGGGTCTCAGCAGGCGTAGGGGTGGGGACGGGGGCAGGCGAGCTGAGTGGGAGTCATGCTCTCCCAGCACCAGCCCCTTGTAGGCCCCCACACGCCCTGCGGAACCCGGAAGTCAGCCAGGTGTGGGGAAGAGAGGTGGGGTCAAGTCCTCCTGGCCACCATGGGGCCCCTCTGGGGGTGCTCCCAGGCTCTTCTCTCAACCCCTAAGTGACTGCTGAGGGGACCGCGGGCTGGGGCAGTGCAGGTGGGTGAATAGTAATCCCAAGATACACGTCCATCCGAGACCAGGGCATGAGAATAGGATTCTTACAGATGTGGTCAAGTTAAGGTCATCGTGGTGAGGTCATCTCAGGTTACCCAGGTGGCCCTAAACCCAGTGACAAGAGTCCGTGTAAGAGGCAGGAGAGATGAGGCCTGGGGAGGGTTGGGAGGCACCAGGGGACGACAGTCCTGCTGCTGCCACCAGCCAAGGACACCCGGAGCTTGATTTTGATTTTGGACTTGGAGTTTCCAGAACAGTGAGTGAATCCACTTCTGTGGCTTTCAGCGCCCATACCCACCCCTCCCCAGGGCAGCAGCCCCGGGACCCCAGAACAGGAGGCGAGCAGGCAGGTCTGGGTCCAGGTGGGGGCTGTGACCTTGGGGACGTCACCTTTCCTCTCTGCAGCTCCAGGGCTGATGACCGGCCCTGCACCTGCCTTGACTGGGGCGAGGAAACGAGACGTGCACCCCGAAGGCCTGGAACCCAGCCGCGCGGCGCCCATCCCCCCCCACCGAGCGACCCCGGGGAGCAGAGAGCGCTGGGCCGTGGCTGCCTGGGAGAAACAGGTTCCCGGGGAGGAACTGAGGCTGTGCTGGGGGACAGGAAAGGGGATCTTCTGGCTGAGAGGGAGCCTTCCCCCCACGGCGCGGAGAGCTTCCTCTCGGCTTTTGGCTTGGGGCTGCTGCGGCGATGGACGGCCCGACAGGAAGATGGGTCCCAGACGGCTGAAGTAGTGTTTACTGTAGACGCACCACAGACACTGTCCTGCGGTCAATTAGCTGCCAATGCAGCGAGGAGAATGTGAAGAGACAAGGGGCCCTCCTTGGGTTTCCAGCTTGGACCCGAGCCCCGATTCTGGCTCTGTTCACGGCATGCTCTCAAGTCCGCCGGTCGCTGCACGTCCTTTGCAGAGACGGGTGGACGTGGCCAGAGCCATGCGTCCTCAGGAAGGGCGACGCTGTGGGGTGATGTTCCAAACAGTCCTTGAACACTGGGGGCTTGAGAGAGCCTCGGTGTCTCAGGGAGTTCAAGAAGACAAGAGCCTGGGAGGGCCCAGGGAACACCTGGCCCCAAATCCCATGTTTTCAGACAGGGAAACTGAGGCCCAGCAGGGGAAGGGGCTGGGTGGGCCACACACAGTGAGCAAGAATGGAACCCGAGAATGGACCTCTGGTCTCCCCGACTTGCATCCCGGCTGGCTCCAAACACTAGGACCCAGGAGCCACTGTGAAGGGATCACCCCACTTTGCCACAGCCGCTGGCAAGCCCAGCCAGCCCACTCCTTGGGGGACACCCCAGGTGACAAAGTCCTTCATTACACCAGTCAAGTTCGCCTTCCTGGGACCCGCACCCACATTGCAGCTCTACAGAGCAAAATACTTTTCTCTGCATCACACCCCCTGAACAAGACCTGGAGACAAGGGTCTCACCCCCTGGCCCAGCCCCATGCCCCTCAACATCCATGAACCCCCAGCCTCACTTGGGAGGGGCTGCAAGGCTCCACAGCAAGGAGGATTCTTGCAGGCTGAGGTCATTCTCCAATCGAATGAGAAAATATGCTTCAGAAGTTATGGGTTCTTATTAGATTATATACGTCCTGCCAGATGTCCACTAAATCGCCGGCATCGGAGCTGATGTAACGAATTGTGTCGGGCCCAGGTCCAGGGCCCTGGCTTCCCTAACCAGACCCGGGTGTCGGATGTGTGCGTGCCGGAGAGGAGAGCAGCATGGACAGGCTTGACACATGCACTCCCCACAGCCACGAGGCGAGCAGAGCTGGGCCTCCTGTCCCCTGGAGGTGAACAGCGAGGCACAGGGAAGGGAAGGCATTTTCTGCACACACAAACACACATGGGACACACACATAAACACAGACATAGTGTGCACACACTAACACCACACGGTCGTGTTAGACAAACTGCTGATGGACGGCCAAAAGGCACAGAGCTGGCAAATGTGGTTGCATTTGTGTACGAATTTGCTGATTCATTCTCATATTTCAGAGAGTTTCAGGAAGAGTGTGCACAAGTTTACCTAAGACACACACGTGTGTCCCTGCAGACATCTCTTTGCACATCTCCTTTCCATCCCTTCTTTTCCTGGGCTCCAGCAACATGGAACTCCTTTGCATTCCCAGAACATTTTAGGTCCTTCCTGGGCATGAGGCTTTGCCATCCCCTGTGTCCCAGCCAGCTCCTTGTCATTATTCAGCTCTCAGCTAGAAATCTCACGGCCTCTCCGCAGAGCCCTCCGCTGTCCACACACCCCGCCACTGTGAAGCCAGCCTCGCTCACGTCAGTTGCTAGCCCACGTTCCTGTTTTGTTCTTGTCCCAGTGGTCATCACTATTTGAAATTGTCTTGCTTATTTGTTTGTTGATTTTTAGATATCACCAGGTGATAACCCCCCGAGTGCAGTCTTGCTTAGCCAGTGCAAAGGTCCTGACACTGCCCAGTGCCTCGTATGAGGTGATGCTCCATAAGGAAATGAATGAATGAATGAATGAATGATGAATGAGTTGCAAGATGACATGAGAAGTAGATGAGGGGAGAGGCAAGGGGAAGGCATGGGCAGGGGCAGCAGAGCTGAATCTGGGCTCACAAAATGCCTGCCTCAGTGTCCCGTTGACTGAGCTTCCTAGTAGCCAAGATGAAGGGAGAAGCAAGATCAGCCATGCGAGTGAGAGGACGATGAGATCTGCAAGCCAACAGGTCAGGAGGTACCTGGTTGTTCCTGATACTGAGACCAGAAGGAGGTCTCCCCCAGGAGTTCTCCTAAAGGGGCCACATACGTGCTGATGCCTTCGGGGTGAGGCCAGGGGCGCATTTGGTGTGGCTGATTGCCAGAAAAAGGGTTGAGACTAAGGCCAAAGGAAGTGGCTCTTGACCCGGCCCAATTGGGGGTGACTGTGAATCTGGAGGAGAGGAAAGCAGGGAGAGTTGGGCGCCCCTCCCCACCCCTGGGGCAGGCAATGGTTGGTGGTGCATGGAAGTTCTGCCCAGTGTCATCCTATCACCAAGGAATGCCCACGAAGGAGGCAGAACACAGCCCCCTTCCACCGGCAGTGGAAACTGTGATGTTTGCAAAGCCGGTTCCCGTGTGCCCGGAGAGCCCCGGCAGCTGGGTTCATGAGGCTGGCGGCTGAGGTGCCTGACCCGGGGGCACTCCATCTGGCTCGGGCGGTAACGGTCCCCGTCCAGGCGGGCAGAGGCAGAAGTGGTCTGCACGAGCGGAAAGTGAGCTGGAATGTTTTTGACAGATTCCTCCTTATGATGATAGAAAGCCTCACGGGCTCTGCAGCGTCTTGGCCGGGCTTGAAACCCGACTGCTAAAAGCCAGGTCCTGAGACGCTCGTGTTCGTCGAGTCAAACGGGAGTTCCCGAGGGGTCCCTGTGCCACTGCCCACCACACCCGGCTCCGGTCACTCTCTGTGGCAAGCAGGAAAAGGTGCCAGAGCTGGGTGGAGGAGGGAGCCCATGTAATGCAAAGAAAAGTGCTCCTGGAGCACTGCCCGAGTAACCGTAAGAGGAGATGGAGTGTGGCCGGGTGCGTGTAAAATCCCCTAATGCTAAAATCCCATGTGCAGCAGGACATGTGTGTTAATTTCCATGTTTGAATCTCAGGACTGAAGTCAGGGGAGTGAAAACGGGGAGAGTAATTAGGGGGCCCAGCAAAGAGGCCAGAAAATTCTCTGGCCTCAAGGGAAGGGGCTGGAGAAAAAACTGACATCGGAGAGATAATGAAATCTCATTTGTGTCTAATCCAAACACCCAGTGGCTGAATAGATCAGACAGTATAAAAAAAAACAGAAATAAAAATGGAAATTGACGCTGGGTCCAAAATTGCTTATAGATGAAACCATGGAAGGACATGACAGAAGAAATCAATTAAGTACTAGGAGGTGAGGTCTCTGCCCAGAGGGGAGGCTTGGAAATTAGCAAAGGAAATGGGGGCGGGGGGCGGGAAAAGGGCTAGAAATGAGCTTACCAAAGGGAAAGTAATAACAGAAGACTACTTTGTAGGACTACATAATTTTTTTAAAGATATGATGGAAAGGAGATACTCTAAAATTGGGTTTACTGGGGAAAGAAGGCTTCTCCAATCAGAAAGGAAATGGGGAAAAATTTACTGACCGAGCTCAAAAGCAAAATGAATAAAATTCATGGAATACAACAGTGATGGAGAACATCAGATCAACCCAGCATCTTCCAGATGGGGAAACTGAGGCCCCGAGAGGGCAGGTTCTGTGAAGGACATCCTTCTCGGTGATACCCCTCTCCTTCCTTTCCACCCCAGGGGAGGCAAGACTGAACCCCACTGTAAGGACCCGGCAGGCAAGACAGACCTGTCAGCGGACAGTCCTGCCCTGGGTCCTCAGTCCGCCAAAGCAAGTCACTGAGAGAACCTACAGGCGCATCCTCAAACCACCGTGTCCCCCACTAAGCAGGACAAAAGCAGAGAACACTTCATCCCCCCACCCAAACCCTCTGGTTCCCCAGTCTTCCCATCACAGCAAATGGCACCACCACCTATCCATTCTCTGAGACCCAAAATCCAGGGTTGTCCTTGCTTCTTCTCTTTCCCTCGCCACTGGCATCCTAACCATCAGCGTGTCCTGTCAGCCTTGGCTCCAGAACACAGCTATCAGGGGCTCTGCTTGGATGTCACCTCCTCCATGGAGCCTGCCTGACTTCCCCCTCTAGAGCAACCCTGGCCCCCTTGACCAACTGTGGCCAAGCTCCAACTGTTTCTCTATTTTGTTTTCTTCAATGCATGATTGTGGTCAGAAATTATCTTGTTTGTTCATCTGTGTACCTGTCTATTGCCTCACTAGAGGGTCAGTTTCAGGAGGGCAGGGACTTTGTCCACAGCTGTCCCTGGTGCTCAGTGAGGGTTTGTGGAGTGGCTCAGTGACAGCCTCCCCTCACAAGCCTGCCCATGGACTCTGGCCTGGGCCAGATGCCCCTTCTCCAAACTCTCACCGCAGCCTGCACCCCGCCCCATGCCCTTGCAGCCCTTGCCACTTGGCATGGTCAGCCCCTGTTGGACATGAGCCCCCGAGGTCGGCCCCCTCTCCGCCACCCCTGGCACCCAGCACCACCCCTGGCACGGAGCAGGTGGCCAGGGAGATTTGCTGCGAGGCCAAATGGTCCATGATTTGCTGCGAGGCCAAATGGTCCATGATTTGCTGCGAGGCCAAATGGTCCATGATTTGCTACGAGGCCAAATGGTCCATGATTTGCTACGAGGCCAAATGGTCCATGCTCTGAGGTTCCACACAGCCCCTTGATTTTACAGACAAGGAAATGGAGACCCACGGAGGGTGGGGAGGGTGCCCTGGGACCTCAGGGGGTGAGTGGAGCTGGCCCAGGCCAGGATCCTACCCCCAGCTGGCCCCTCTCAGCCAGGCCCGGAGCTGGGCAGCCTCTGGCCTTTGTCACAGCCGGGAATGGGGGTGGGGGGCCCCCGGGAGGCACATCTGCCCCTCCCTCCTCTCACGTCCCTCTTTTACCAGGAGAAAATTGAAACTTCACCAGGAGGCTCAGCCAATTTCAAGCCCCTGCAGGGGCTGCGCTGCTCTCGAGGTTCAGAAGGTGTGGTCAGCCCCAGGCAGCCCCCTGGCCAGTGGGCCCAGAGCCCCCCAGCAGGTGGGCAGCCAGAACCTTCTGTGCCAGAAGGAGACACTCGCGCTGGGCTTGAGCACTGGCCGCAGAGCCAGGACATCGTGCCTGCAGCTCAGTCCCCGGCGCCAGCCCCTGGTGCTGGGCCGGATGTCGGGTGTGAGCAGCCAGGGCAGCTGTGCATGAATGACGCAGATGTGCACTAGGGCCTGGTCCGTGTGCCGCGATGCGGCCTCCCGGGGCTTGTGCACCAGGCCCAGTGCTGGGTCTGCACCCTGAGCTGGCGCCCCCCATGGAATCTAAAGACAGACATCTGAGGCCCAAATGGGAACAACCGAGACAGAGTCGGGACCCAGGTGGGCAAGCCCCATCCTCATCGTGGACCTCCATCCCATCTTCCAGCTAAAGACGGGGTGTCAGCCTCCCAGGGGTGTGCACCCCCAGCCGTGCTTCCGAGGGACCAAGCCGCCATGGACAATGGCCTGGATCCTGCACCCCACCACCCCCCAAGGACTTGCTCTCTGTCGACAAAGCTCCCTGCACAGCGTTCCCCGTGGCCAGCCCGGGGTGTCCCACTGGCAAGGGCACTGGCTTCGAGGTCCAGCTCCTCCCTGTGCCATCACCTTCTCGCCTCCCCAGAGATGCACCTGACCTCTTCCCGGGGCGGCCACCCCCCACTCAGCCTGACACCACGATGCCCAGGCCGGCCGGCCACCCTCAGGCCACCTGTGCACCGCCCGTGAAAGAACA